>CM035230.1:50287639-50503513 GCA_020226215.1 Sindora glabra | reverse complement strand
TCAAATTACGCAAATTTTAAAATAATTTATCGTTTTACGGCAGATTGAAAACATATTACCAGAATACGCCAGGGCGCCATTCAAATTGGCACCCCTGGGGTTGGAGGCGCCATTCAAAGTGGGCGCCCTCCCCCTTGGAGGCGCCATTTCAGGTTGCGCCCCTCCATGCGGGAGGCGCCATTTTGACTGGCGCCCTCCATATGGAAGGCGCCTTCCCAAAAGGCGCCCCTAAGCCCTTTCAAATTTCAAATTTGAATTTCAAACGGGAGGCGCCATTTCATCAGGCGCCTCCCCCCCTATTTATATCCCTCCTTCGCGTCCCTCCTCCCCCAAACCCTCAACGTGCGCAACCGTCTCCTCTCTCAAACCCTCTCACTCAAAAGTCATTTCGCAGTTCTGCTTCTCTTCTTTGTTCGTAAAACTGGTAGCCACAGTTCGTTCATCAATCATCATCCATTCTTATTTTTGTACATTGCATTCAGAAGCATTTTTTGCTTTGGAGCAAATCTGATCCCAGTCAACTCTTATTGGTTAGTGTATTTGTAATTTTTATTATTATGTTATATTTTTTTAAATTAATTATTATGATTTATGATCTGAAGTGATGATTAAAGAGTTAGGAAGAAATTTCAGTTATAATTTATAAATTTTATTTATTTAAGTTTTAATATTTTTTGTATTTATATTATAATATTTATTTTATGTTAATATTATGATTTATGATATGAAATGGTGATCTTGGATTTAGAAAAGATTTATACAAATTTATATGATATGTGATAGTTTATATTTTTTACTGATTGGTATTTTTATATAATTTCTGTATATATATTATAATTTATATTTCATGTTAGTTATTATGATTTACGATGGGAAATAATGATCTACGATTTAGAAAAAAATTATATAAATATATGTGAGTTTTGTGATAATTTTATGATTTTTTATATAAATATATGTGATCGGTGATAATTTTTGTCATAATTTATAAATTTTATTTGCTTAAATTTGATAATTTTTGTATTTATATTTATAATATTTATTTTATGTTAATTATTATAATATATGATGTGAAGTGGTGGATCTAGGATTTAGAAAAAATTTATACAAATTTGTAATGATATGTGATAGTTTATGTTTTTCACTGGATAGTATTTTTATAATTTCTGTATGTATACTTATAATTTATATTTCATGTTGATTATTATGATTTATGATGAAAAATGATGATCTAGGATTTAGGAAAAAAATTTATAAATATATGTGATCTGTGATAGTTTGTGATTTTTATTGGTTAGTGTTGTAGATTTTTTACATTTATATTATAATTTTAATTTATTTTGATTATTATGGCTTATAATGTGAAGTGATGATCTAGGATTAGAAAAAATTGAAACTTTAACATATTATATTTGTTAGAAAACTAACATGTTTTTGACAATATTTTTTTTACAATCATTAATTATATTTTATAATTTATGACAATATTTTAAGTTTTTGTTAATGATATTTTTTGAATAGTATATTTTAAATTTAAAATACATCACTGAAGTTCTCGGAGGATTTTACAGTCCGTACATAATTTGTTTTTCATTTCATGTACCTTGCAGATGAGTTTCTTTTTTATTTCTTCAATCATTGTATTAAAAGTTGAAATAGAAAATATTGAATAATATTAATTTTATATAATATCATATTTTTTATGCATCAAGTTATTTTTAATGATGAAATATGTTTTTTTTTAAATTCATGTTATGGAAAACGCTGATTGAAATAACTAAACTATATATTTTAGTTTTAATGAGATGAGTTAGGAATAAAAATTATTATTTTTTAAATTCATTAATATTTTATTAATATAAAAATTCGAACAATATATTTTAAATTGAATATACATTAATAAAATTTTATATATATTGTTATTTTTATTCCTTTAATATATTATCCTACAAAATAAATTTAATTTAGCGTGATTGTTGCATAATTTTATAATTGATACAATAACATCTAATAACTTTTACTTAGAGATTGAAATTATTAAATGATCTAACAAATTTTTCTTCATGCAGAGGCTTTTTTCTGTTTGCTTCTCCGAATACTTACCGGTTAGTATTTTTAGGAATTTTATGCTTATACTATAATTTTTATATAGTCACAGTGAAAATATTTTTTATATCGGTAGAGAAATTATTTAGAATATTATGATATTAATAATATAGAATTATTTATTTTATATTGATTGTTATGATTTATTATGTGAAATTATGATTTAAGATGTGAAGTTATGATTTATGAAAATGTCGTAGGACTTTATATGTAATGTGATAAGTGTGCTATTTAAAATAATAACAAACGAGATAAAGAAGGATGTCCTAATATAAGTCTTACGACCTAGGTGAAAGCCATATTTAGAGAATTGGATCATGTAAGATCTTAATGTATCATAAGAGAGGTTACTAAAAAAGATCCTGGGAAATGTGAATGTAACCAAAAGCCTTGAAAAAGTAGGATACTGTTATTACAAATTTGAACTTTTTTACATTTAAATAGTACATATTGTAGATGGAAGAGTAGTAAACGTACCTGAAAAAAATATAGGTATCCTTGGTTTATTTAGGAAGAATTAAGATATATATGGAGGTATTAGCAATAATAATGTGCACATACTTTTGGTTTGCTATTTCGTAGTAGGTGTGAACGGAGAAAAAAATCGTAAAATTGGACAAATAGTGTATTTGATTGGCTAACTAATTTAATTAGTATAATTTGTGCAAAATCACTAAGAAAAATGATGATTGAAAGAGATAAACAAAACCATAGGTAAACTTATATAGTCAAATTTTATATTAGTTTTGGGAAAGAAATAACCTTAGATTGGTCGAAGAAAATAATCCTGTTATTTCGTAGAATTAACAGAATACCTTGCAAAATAGTAATACATCGCGTTCATTTTTAATTATAGTATTAAATACTAGTATACTTATTTATGAGAACAAAATTTGTATATGAGACTACTTCTCCATGTGGGGGTGCAGCGAGTATTATGCAGCTAAAAGTAAGAAGATGAAGAAAAAGTTTAATTGCATTTATATATTCAAATGGTACAATTGTTGAGGGATCAGAGGGGATAATGTACGATGGACCTCCCCCAAAGCATTAAAATTAAGAGGATGCAGCAGTATGGATGTTTTACGGGAGAGAATTCATGCCCGATTGAAGCTTCACGAAGATCAAGCTGTGGGGAAGATTGTTTACAGGTTTCCACAGCATCAAACAGAGGCTCAGTACATGGCATACGAATTGACTGACAATGAAGACTTGGCATGCGCGATAGCAAGCTACGAACAAACATCCGACGATGACAGCCATAGAATTGTACGTGGACGTGATCACATCCGAATTGCGCGCTGCCACCCTTGGTTTTGATGAAAGAGTTCCAAGAACTGCACCACCCGTGGATCCACCGATTTATGTTAACACTGGTTGTTCGATAGTGGGGGAAGGCCGTCCTTACACAGGTGGATTTGAGTTCCACATTTCTGATAGTCATACTCCTGCGCTGGACTCATCTGTTGCAGGTGTTTTCCCGGTAAATGCACCCCAAACCTTGGTAGGTTCATCAAGTGCCTTGCCGGTCGTACAAGAAGAATCTGTCGATCCCGTATTAATGGATGCTCACCTAGAGTCTGGTTTTGAAGACGATGAAGTGTCCTGCAGTAGCAGTGACGATCATGACACAGATGACGAAGAACGTGCGGCTACACATGCAGACAGTGTACCAACGCGGTGTGTGAGGGGTGGTAATGCTGCACAAACATCATATGGTGTCCCCCAAGCTGCTGTCTTCTCTGACATTGATTGGGATGCGATACGGAAGCCAAATGAATTTCCGGAAATAATGAAGTCAACCTATGATTACGACATGGAGGACTTGCAGGTTAGGCAAGAGTTCGATTGCAAGGAGGCTTTAATTGCTGCAACCAAGCATTACCACATCAAAAGGCACCACAGTTATTACGTGGAGGAGTCAGATACCAGAAAATTATCATTGAAGTGTGATAAATTTGGGGACCAATGCAATTTCCACCTCAGAGCGGTGAAACTGAAGAATTGTAACACTTGGACCATAACTAGATTTTCAGGGCCCCACACATGTGTTAATGCTAGTTTGACACAGGACCACCGGTCTCTGGATTCCGAGTATATCAGTTCCCTGATCCTAGAGATGATTAAAATGAAGCAAGATGTTCCAATCTCGCTTATACAAGAGAGGGTGGAAGGCATGTACGGATACAAGATTTCGTACAGGAAAGTATGGAAGGCGAAACAAAAGGCAATTGTGAAAGTGCACGGTGATTAGGACAAATCGTGTGAAGTGCTCCCCAAATCGTGATTTTTACTATTTACTTTCGCATGTATGCTTCAAAGTATGTTAACCAATATCATAAGTGTAGCATTTGCACACTATATTTTATTCTTTACGGTTGTAAATTTGCACATCATTATGTATATAAGGGTTACCCCATTACTAGTAATGTGCAATTTTTTATTATCTGACATTTTATGATATTATTTATATATATTGCACCTTAAATTTAAGACAGTTTATGATATTATTTATGATATTAGTTATAACTTAAGGCTGTGCTTAAATTGGACAACATCTTTAAGTTTGTGTGTGTTTAAATTTCATTCCTATGCAATGCTTGTCGTGGCAGATGGCATCCACGTCCCGACGCGTTGATCCTGGACCACGCGATCCTTCTCTGCTGACCGCTCAAGCCTCACACATATCCCAGTCGATTTGGGCAGGCCATGTATGGAAATAGCTACACCTTAATTAATCCGAGTATTAACTGTTTCTGAATTGTCATTCGTTATAGTTGGTGTTGTTTTTTCTTTTTGCAGCCTGACCGTGTGCTTAGGATTTGACGAGCTCATCACTACCATCACCAACCGCCGCCGAAGTTGATTGTCCCCTTTCTGCGAGAGGCAGGCTTCTACGGCTTGGCGATGTGTGAGTTTATGTCGATCGACCACCAGTTGATCAGTGCTCTTGTGGAGAGGTGGAGGCCGGAGACGCACACCTTTCACATGCCGCAAGGAGAGACGACTATTACCCTGCAGGATGTTGCTTTTCAGCTCGGCCTACCTATTGACGGTCAAGTAGTGACGGGGCCCACTGTGTGGGGGTGGGGAGGCCTGATAGAGGGGTACTTGGGACTCCAGTTACCGGTGGATGAGAATGTCATCCGATAGGGGGCGACTGAGGATGAGTTGGTTGGAGAGGCATTTCACTCATCTTTCAGATGATGCGGATGAGGTGACAGTGCAGAGATTCGCCCGAGCTTACATTTTGCGACTCATAAGTGGGACGTTATTTCCGGACCATTCCGGCACATACGTCCACCTCATGCACTTACCCTTGATCGCACACCTACACGAGGCTGGGACGTACAGTTGGGGGTCTGCTTGCCTGGCATACCTGTACAGAGAGCTCTGCAAGGCCCCCGCACCAGATTACAGAGAGATAAGAGGTTGTTGCCTACTACTGCAGCTCTGGGCTTGGGATAGATTTCCCACTATCGCCCCCGCGATAGCTATTTTAGACATACCAGAGGGGGATGCAGGGATTGGCCCCTTAGCGCGCAGGTTAGAAAATATTTCAACTTTCACTTATAATTAAGTTTGCTACGAAGTTGCCTAACTTTGTTATTGAACCTGGCAGGTGGCACTATCAGAAGACATTCCAGGATAGTCCGGCACACAGCCTACCCCATTACAGATACGTGCTGGACCAGCTTCAACTTGACCAGGTACGTAGGGGGTTTTTACAATCACTAATTTCAAGGCTTTGTCCAATCCACAATCGTATTTAAATCACGTGATACATTTGTAACTCCAGATCGTCTGGATCCCATACACTGAGGAGGTCACCGCATCACTGCCTCAGTACTGCTTTAACGGGAGCGACACCTGGACAGCAGTGGTGCCGCTCATTCACTTCCAGATTGTCGAGTGGCACCAGCCTGATAGGGTTTTGCGGCAGTTTGGACTACGCCAGGCTATTCCAGAGCCACCGAAGTAGGTGGCGGAGGTCCACTGCCTTCACTTGTCCGGTCGGCATGACGAGAAGTGGCACATCCGCCATCAGCCGTCTATTGCACTTTGAGATATTCGGCGAGACTTGTGCGTTACCGCCGAGCCGACGACACGCCTAGTTCTGGGACCACGTTCCGATTACATGACATAGTACAGACGGGTTACCAAGCGATGTATTACACCAGTCGGGGGAGCGCTAGACCTTGTGGTAAGATTGCGTGCTAGTGTTTTGTATCTAATTTTCTTTAAATGCATTAGTATTATAACTAACTTTAATGTCAAAAATTTGCACAGGTAGATGAGGTTTCCTCACTACAGGACTTCACTACCCCCGAGGGGCAGGCTATGTTCACCTTCGATACGCTTAGGTCAGCGACGGAGTCCATCCTTCATGCGATTCAGCAGGTTGATCATGTCATTATTGACTCACATGCGGAGCCAGCTCCCCAGGCCCATCACATCCCAGACCCTGCGGAGGGTGACCACGACCAGCCTCGATCTCGCCGACGACGTCGCACTGCTCCACGGCATACGTCGCAGGCTGATGTTCCGTCCGCTCCGATAGCGCAGCAGATTCCACCTTCGACTGCCCAGGAGACCATGACGATGATACCTGATCTTACTGCCCCATCTCATGTGTATCCTACTACACCTGATGATCCTTCATCCTCCACCATGTTCCCGGCCGCACTATTTGGGCCATCGTCATCCCAGATGTACCAGCCCCCTCCTGGTGTTCCATCCTCATTCCAGGCATTTCCGCATGTACCAGGAGTTTCATCTGCATTCCATGCCTTTCCTTCCGATGATGCTGGTGCATCACAGCCATATCGTCCTGTATTTGATTGGCATACTCAGGATCAGGGATTAGCACATGGTGGCATGGTGACAGATGACTCAGAGCTTGTAGATAGAGGTAGAGGTGGAGGCAGAGCGGGAGCCAGGGGTAGAGGTAGAGCAGGAGCTCGAGGTAGAGCAGACACAGACACTGGGGATGTGACTCCCGGACCTGCGTAAAGGGTTAGCAGATACGGCCGCCACATTACCGATCCTAGATGTGGGACTGGACATCACTTACGTAGACATTAGCTTGCTTTTCTATGTTTTTTGTATATTTGTATATTTGTATACATTTATCTTACTACTTTATTACCAGACATCAACATTTAGGATGACTTTACTATTTTATTACCAAACATCAACATTTAGGATGCTTCTAATTACTATGACTTTTTTAATTGCTTGCGCAGGAATAATTACAAATAACAATAAATCACGATGATCATTGCAATATTTAATTTTATTTAAAAAATGATGATAATGACATCTTCCACATATAATAACTAATATTACTAATTATCATACTTTCACAACTATTATAAATATCTACTCGGTTAAAATACCAAGATACATTTACTTCATAAACTATTTTTCGTTTTACCGTAAGTTTGAAACTATTTACTAAAATACACAGGGCGCCAGACTGTTTGGCATCATCAGCCGCGCTGAAGGCGCCTTCTAACATGGCGCCTTCGCTGTAGCAAATTTCACTGGGGAGGCGCCATTTCACCTGGCGCCTATCTAGCAAACTTAGGTTTAGAACTTATGGGGCTGGGAGGCGCCAAGTGAAATGGCGCCTCCACAGTCCCATTTTATAAATTAATTAAGTTTAATAAATTTATATATTTATTTATATAACTTTAATTTTATTATAATTATATCTTAATTTTTACGACTAATATAGATAAATAATATCATAAAATATAATTAATTAAATTTTAAAAATTATAATTTCATTACAAATAATAATAACCTTAAAATTATATAAATAAATATATAAATTTATAAAACTTAATTAATTTATAAAATGGGGCTGTGAAGGCGCCATGTCACTTGGCGCCTCCCAGCCCCATTAGTTATAAACTTAAGTTTGTCGGGTAGGCGTCAGGTGAAATAGCGCCTCCCAGCCCGCGTAGCGAAATTCGCTGTAGCGAACGCGCCATGTTCAACGGCGCCTTCAACGGCGCCCTGCGTAATTTGGTAAATAGTTTCGAAACTGTGGTGAAGCGCAAAATAGTTTATGAAATAAACGTATTAGCCTATTTTAACCTATCTACTCTTTTTTTATTTATCGTGTGAAAGTAAATAAATATTATTAATTATCATACTTTCACAAAAATTCATGTCTCTGGGGTGCACAGTTAACACAGTCACCGGCTAATTAATTTAGAAATGAGGAGCGAGGGTGCCATAGGCCAAAAGTGCCATATCGCCTGCCGTTCCTTCCCTTCAGCACGAACGATGCCATTTCGTCTAGCGCACCTCTACACGTCATTTGGCGTCTCTCCATCGTTGCTTGTATCTTCTGTGCTTATTTCGATAAAGTGTTTCCAGCGAACGATGAAACGAATAATAGTTTCTTAAAAAATAATTTATCGGTACTTTTCACTCCCATTGCCAAAATATTTTATCATTCTAATGAAATAAAAAATAGCTAATTCATGTTATAATTCCGATTTCATTACAAAATTAAAAGATTATTGAAATGAAATAATCAGAATTTTTAAAATTTTTAGCTATCTTCAACCTCGCCAGTTTGCATTCATTCTGTCACAAAATAAAAAAATTCTTATTCAAATAAATACAAAGTGACAAGCATATTATTGGAATAAATATAAAATAAGAAAAATATATTTATTACATTATATTTCTTTTCATTTTTAGCAATCTTCAACTTTGTATATAAAGAATATTTTAGTATACTCAATAAATTTACTTATGTGTAATAACATATTAAATAATTACTTATAATAATATGATTCCAAGCGTTAGAAGTTTATAATTTCAAAAATTGATAAAAATTAACTGTCATTACATAAAATCTTAAGAGACATTAATGTAAATTATGTAATTATTCTTTATTGATCCTATATTTTTTAAATAATATTTAATTATTTACTAAATATTTATTATTTTTATTCATTATATTATTATCATTAACTACTTTCTTATTTAATTCCTATAATAAATTTATGTATTAGATATCAAAGTGGAGTTAACATATTTTTATATGACATCAAATATAATTATAAAATAAATAATTTATTTTCAAAAATTTATTTTCAGTTATAATTATATATTATTTATTTTTATTTTTAAATGATATTAACATTAATTAATTTTAAAAGGGCAAAAATGAAAAAAATGGACCGAGGGCGCCATCTTGAATGGCGCCCTCGGAGACCCCAAAGGCGCCATCTTGGATGGCGCCTCCGCCCATGAGGCGCCATCCCGAATGGCGCCTCCCGCCCCTGTACGTATTTCGGTAATATGTTTCGAAAAAATAGTAAAACGGTAATAAGTTTCGTAAAAAATATTAATTTGGTAATTTAGCCGCCACAGCATCTACGAGAGGTTGCTTGTTAACGGGCATAGTGCATGTTCTTTTTAAACAAGCATTTAGCATTTTTAGGTGATAATATCTTTTGGTTCAGGGACGATTGCCCGGCCTTCGGCATTAACCATGCCTAATGGGCTTGTTCATAAATGCCAATAGCTGGCAATGTTGGCTAATTTGAAGGGTTTTAATGCATATATGGTTTGCCATTTGCAATACAATATACAGGCACAGTGGCACTTTGAGTGATTTTAATTGAGAAGCAGTTTTATAAAAACTTCGAACACTTGAAATATTAAATATAAATTGTTTATGTATTCTTAAAATTTAGATAATTGATTGTTAAGTACTTTTTATTCAAGCCATATTTGATATTTTTTAAAAACTTTATATTTTTTACTATATTTAAAATTTAATTTTTAGTTTTTGTATATATTTATATATATATATTGGCATTCAATATTTTCATTACCCTTATCATTAAAAAAAATTACAAAACTTTTTAAGTAATTTACGATAAATAAATATTCTTAACCTCGCTAAATATCAAGATTTCCTGAGAACTTGTCGTAAATAATTGTGATTCATGTTGGAATGAAGAACATCAGATGTACAGGCACTAAAAAGGATTAGAGGTTAATTTCTGATTGATTGATCGCACAAAAAAAGCTTCCACATACGCTGATTAATTCCTTCAATACTATTCTTTCCCCTTCTCACACAACTAATTTGAGAAAAATGATGATACATTATTAATCTAATAACATATTAATGTATTATAAAATTTTATTATATATTAAATTTATTTTTTTAAAATAAATATAATATACTATACAATAATGGATTAAAATTTGAATTTAATAATACTCTAATATGCTACTCATTATCCGAAATCTATTCATTGTACCCACTTTGATGGAAACCGTATTTGCATTCGTGCAAGATTAGTTGAAAACCGAAAATGTTGATCCAATGAAAAGCGAATAAGGACCATAGTTCAAGAATTTAAAACATAGCTCGGTCCAATATTTCGAAAACTTATAACTTTTTGTTTGGATTTTTGAAAAAAATTGAAAATAAAATTTTTAACATATTAATGTTATGATTAAAAGTGGAATGAAAAAAGTTAAAAAAAATCCTTCAGGAAGCCGGAAAATTTTTTTCCTCTAAATAAGTACAAAAAAATGAAAAAACTTAACGATTTAAAAAATCAGAATTTTCCTTTTATAAAATTTATTAAACAATATTAACTTATGATAGAAACAATTTGACTATTTAATAAATTATTTTTGCATTTTTAATCAAATTAAATAAAAAAATATTTTTAACATTTTATTTCTGTCTATTTTTTATACATTCAAATACTAAAATATTATTTTTATTTTTTTAATAATTTTTCTAACCAAATTCAAACAAATGTTAAGTGAAAGTAGGCAAAAATTATATTTTAAGATACGCAAGACATGACAAGACAAGCGTTAGGATTGGTATGAATGAGCAGACCCAAACATGCATGCTACACGACAAATTCAGGATCTACCGAAATTAGAATTGCCCGTGCATTAAGCTGGGTTCGAAACTCTGGATAAGACTAGTAAGTTAATTCATAATTAAGGACAATTTAATGTTTTAGAAGTCTTCCCGACCCTAATCCCACTTAAAAAAAGCTGCTCTTCCTATTTTGGTTTTCATGTAACATTCATTGTAAGAAGGCCAAGATGCGGTTTATCTTGGCATGCAACCTGAATTTGCTTTCAACACGTACGATCTCAATTTGTTTGATTACTTTTAATTTAAATTGTAAAAATTTGTGCATATGAAATAATATTTAATAAAAAATAAACAGAATTTTCACACTTACAGTACAAAATCTTTTCCCACCTCCTTTATTTTTAAGGATAAAAGTGATAATTTATTTAATATACATATTTAAAATTTTAAGTTTATAATCAAATATGATAGAAAATAAAATTTTAAAATAATATTAAATATCATTGCATCACTAAAATTTTTATTTATTCTATTAATTTGTTGAGTAATATTTTTATTGAAAATTAAAATTTAAATATATTTTAAAAATAAAAGATCATAGTAAAAAATATAAATTCATTTTTTTACACAAAAATAATTAGAATAAACAAAACGCTGTCTAAGAAAATTATTAGGGGGTCGATATTTTAAATTATCTATAAACAAACTACATTTTTGTTATATCACAAGATAAACTACGTTTTTTTTCCCTTCTATTAATTAAAACCGAACTTGAAAGTGGTGACTTTGTTAAAAAAAAGTAATAATTAAAAAGCCATTTCTTTCACATTTTTTTTGGTTAGTTGATAAGATCAACTAACAATAAAAAGTCTCCAGCATGCATATATATTTAAAAAGGAAAAATGGTACTTAAAAAATATTGTACTAAACTTCATATATGATGCAGAATTTGATTTCAAAAGAAGAGATTCCTTACCAATATTTTAACTTCTAAACATAAAAGTTCGCCACATTGTATCAAATAATATATATAGATATATATATATATATATATATATATATATATATATATATATATATATATAATTTCTCTTTTACTTATAATTTCATCTAATTTTTTATTATATTTATATAATTTAAAAATTTTAAATTAAATCCTTTTGTTATCTTATTGGATAATTTTTATTATTATTTTTAATTAAATTTTATACTTAAATACAATTTTGATCATCTTATTTGCTTTTTATCAATTTTGTAATATCACAAGATTATTTTTATCCAATGCTTCATTCATATTAACAAAAAATGGCTTATGTATAAATATGAAAATAATTCTTTATTTGAGTATTTAAAATTTTAAACAAAAATATGAAAGTTCTGAGTTTTTTTAGAATTTGTTATCATTTATATCCTAAAAAATGTGATTTGTCCGATAAATAATATATTGAGTACTTAAACATGAAACAAAATTTGATAGAAGTTGATAGGAATTTAACAAAAATCAAATAAAGGATCAAAATTATACTAATTTTATATTTAAGGGATTAAAATAAATTATTTTAAATTAAGAGATCAAAATTGCATAATATATATTTTTAAGAGACCAAAATCACATTTAACTATAAATATTATCAGCAAATAACACACATAAATAATCCTTTTTTAATGTAGTTTAATCATTATTAAAGTTTCCTTATAAAATTTATTGTGATTCAAACAGAAACCAACTTAAAGAAAATTACGGCATTTTATTAAATTATCTTATTTTTAGAGGAATATGATGAATCGCTTGTCTTTCACCCTATAAACCAGGAATACATCCTTCTTCACATGAACCTATTACTAACCAATTCTAACAGATAGACGACAAAAATTTTCCAATTAAAAATAAAAATTCAATATAAAATTTTTAAATCATGAAGATTTAATTAAAAACATAAAAAGATTACATAGAAAAGTTAGAAGAGTAATTTAATTTTTTATATAAAGCTGCAATTTTTTTTTTTGGGGGTACATGATTCTCTCTAGTCTTTGATAACCTATCTTTTAACTTAGGTTTTTGCTCAACTCAAATAGAACTAATTATAACACAAGTAGTGTAGATAGCACTATTCAAACATTGAATTGAATTGATGGTAACGGCAATCCAATCCAATTAATTAGAGAAGGGCCCCAAGATGATGAATTTGGTGAGGTGTCAAGCTAGTTCTATCGAAACCATGGAAGACTTGATTTCCGGCACCGTCCAAAACATGGAATTGGTTGGTAAGATAGAAGATCCTTGAATGGGCCTTTTTATTAGGCTGTCACTTCATGGCTCTTCTTTCACACGGACCCTTTCGTCTTAAGATTGGGTTCGTATTTCACGGGGATTTTGTTTTTTAACAATAGAAATAAAAATAAATATGATAATTCACTTTATATATATATATATATATATATATATATATATATATATATATATATATATATGGATATCTCTCTCTAGGTATATATAAGATTAAGAATTCAAATCTCAAATATGATGAAAATTAAATTTTTTAAAATAATATTAAATACAAGTATTGACAAGATTTAAGGAGAAATTATTATATATATTCACTTCATATAAAATTAAGAAGTAAGTTATATTCACTTAAAATTTAGTATAATTACAATTATTTTATTTTTATTTTAGAAAATGTACATTAATTTTTATTTTCATTTATACTCACCTCCCTTCTCTTCTATTTTAAAATACACTTACATTCCTTATTTTTAAAAATAAAAAAGATAAATATATATTATTAAAAATAAAATAAATGTAATTCAACCTAAAATCAATTATAAGTTGATATTCGTAATTATATTTAGACGTTATTGATTAATTAATAAAAATATTATTTTTTTATTTTTCTTTATCTAATTCATATCATTTTATATTATTTATTGTTATTCATAAGGTTTGTGAAAGTAGGTGCATCGTACATATCACACGACTATAACATTATTAATGTCAATGGATGAATCAGTAAATAAATGCTAATAAAGGAATCATTTAATTTATATAGGAAGTAATTTTTTACAAAAAATTAGATTTGTAAAGAAATAATTTTCTATATAAATTTCCTGAAAAATAACTAAAATTATTTGATTTATACATAGGAAGTAATACTTTTTAAGAAGTAACTTTCTATATTTCATTTTATTCAAATTTGAATATTCTGATAAGTATTAATAAAACAACTACGATATCCTTAATGTTATTATAATATAAATTAATAAATTTTAGTTATCATTAATTAAATTTAATATGAATAATTTTTATTATATCCATAAATAGTACAAGAAGTAAAACTTACTTAGGGGATAGGTGGGTAAATAACTTCTCATACTTTGTTGGAAGGAGAATTTTTGAAAAATATTATTTATTCCAATTTGTTAGTTAATGGTTAACCAAATAACCAACCTCTTTTTTATATCCTAAAAAATAAAATTTCTCATATTATTAAGATAAACCAAATGACCTTTCAAAACTTTTCGAGAAGTAGAAACCATTTTGCATTTGTCTCTCTTATTTTGCTGTTGATATTCTAAAGTGTATATCGATTAGTTAATTTAAGCTTTGTAGCTAGCTTTTATTTTTTAGTATCCTAAGCAAATACCTTTTCATCATTTTTGTTTCTCAATGCAATATTCCAAATACATATTCTAAAAAATAGAACTTCTCATATTATTAAGATAAATTAAATGACTTTTCAAAACTTTTCAAGAAGTGGAAACCATTTTGCATTTATCTCTCTTATTTTGATATTAATATTCTAAAGCATATATTAATTAGTCGATTCAAACTTTGTAGCTAGCTTTTATTTTTTAGTATCCTAAGCAAATACCCTTTCATCATATTTATTTCTTGATGCAATATTCTAAGCACATGTCATTAAGCATATAAGTTACTCCTTCATGCATTAGTTGAAATTGATGTTTGATAATTTTTTTTGGTCTATTAGTCCACTACTAGGTTTATTTTCTCAAGTTATATACTTTAATATATTCAATTTAATTAATTTCAAATTAAGTTAAAAAATTTTAAGTTTAATTTCAAAAAGAGTTCACAAAATAGAATTGTAAATTAATTTAGCTATAGACTCAAAATTGATAGCTAAAAATTATGAGTGATATAAAAGTTACCACCCCTACATTATTATTCAATTAAATATTACACTATTTTACACTAATATATGCTTAATTACTAGCCTACTCTTTGTTCATCACTTTGAGAGTTCACCGTGTAAATTATGACAAATTAACCATAAAAAAATCCATATGTGGCATGAAACTATTGGCATATATCTACTTTTCATAGTTATTTTATGCTACTAACTTGCTTTTTAAATTGTAGATGAGATTTATAAGAGTATATATTGTGGTTACAACATTGTGATTGTAGATGAAAGATATCACAATATTATAATTATGTTCATGGCAATTTACTCATTATAAAAATAGTAAAAGATTTATTATTATTGCATACATTGCTTAAATTATAAGTTGTTATGAAAAATGTAGGGATACAAACTCAAGATTGATTTTATAGGGAGAATTAAATCTTTAGTCTTTTGATTAAAGATATTTGTATATCATACAGAATGTTAATTATTCAAGAAAATGCATATTGCTACCAGAAGAAGTTTTGGAATTGATTTTATTATCATCTAATAATAATATCCATATTTAAAATATAACATAATTGCAATAGCAATTAAAATTTAAAATTATACTAATCAATGATGACATATGAGTATCACATATTAAAAGGTTGGAAATCAGAAACATTATTAGCCCTAGCACCAAAGTTATAAACAAAATATATATAGTGTTAAAGGAATTACAGATGGCAAAATGGCCCAAACATATTGGGTCTTACCTAAACCATCAGGTATTAGACTTAATGGGTTTAGCCCCAATAAAATCACTTGATTTTGATGAATTGCTGAAAGAAAACTGACTCTCAACATATTTATTTATATTCATAACTATATAAATCAAATCCCTTGATTTTAAGAATTAAGAATTAACAATAATAAAATTATCCTAATCTAACATATGTACAGCTAATCATATTAGGATATACATGGAAAGAACTAAATAAGGAAAATAAAAAAATAGGATAATATCTACACTTTCCCTCAAGCTGGAGCATATATGTTATATGCTTTGAGCTTGTCATAAATATATGATATTCTTGGACCCCCTTAATGACTTTGTAAGCATGTCTGCTAACTGATTATTAGAATTTACAAATGATGTAATAACTTTTCTAGATATGACCTTTCTCGGATGAAATAATAATCAATCTCTATATGTTTGGTTCGTTCATGAAAAACTGGATTAAAGGCGATCTGTAAAGCTCCTTGATTATCACAAATAAGACTCATAGGTCCTACTTCAAAGAATTTTAACTCAAAAAGAAGTTATTTTAACCATATGAGCTCGCATGTTGTGAAGGCTATAGCTTGGTATTCTGCTTCTACACTTGATTTAGCAATAACATTCTGCTTCTTGCTCTTCCAAGTAATGAAATTCCCTCTAATGAGGATACAATAACCTGAAGTTGATCATCTATCACTTGGACAGCCAGCCCAGTCTGCATCTGTATATGCAACAATATCAGTATGACCTCTATTCTCAAAGATCAGACATTTTTCGAGAGAACCTTTAATGTACCTCAAGATTTGGACCACTGCATCCTAATGACTACCATAAGGGGAATTAAGAAATTGGCTCACAACACTTACAGTAAATGAAATATCAGGTCTGGTCATAGTAAGATAATTTAACTTCCCTATTAATCTCCAATATCTTCCTAAATTTGAATAGGGCTCTCCCTGATCTGGTATAAGTTTGATATTAAGATCCATAAGATTATCAATTAGTTTATAATCTAGCATTCCTGTCTCTTCCAAAATATCAAAAGCATACTTCCTCTGAGATATAGTGATATTTATTCTTAATTAGGCTACTTCAATTCCAAGAAAGTATCGCAATCATCCCAAGTTATCAGTTTGAAAGTGTTGAAACAAGTGCTGTTTGAGATGTTTAATGCCATCATGATCATCTCCAATAATGACAATTTTATCTACATAAACAACAAGGTAAATGCGTTGATTAGAGGAAGAATGTTTATAAAATACAGAATGGTCTGCTTTGCTATAAATCATGCCAAAAATTTTAAGGACTTTATTGAATCTTCCAAACCATGCTCGAGGACTTTGTTTAAAACCATACAAAGCCTTATGCAACTTGCAAACAAAGCCATATGACTCCCTCTGAGAAACGAACTTAGAAGGTTGCTCCATATAAATTTCCTCTTCCAAGTCACTATGAAGGAATGCATTTTTAATATCTAACTAACGGAAAGGCCAATGGCGTATGGCTACCATAGATAAGAACAAATGAATAAAGGTCATTTTGTCACAGAAGAGAAGGTATCACCGTAATCAAGCCTAAATATTTGAGTGTAACCCTTGGTTACTAAGCAAGCTTTCAACCGATCAACTTGACCATCTAGGCCTACTTTGATGGTAAACACCCACCGACAACCAACGATAGATTTCCCAAAAGGAAATGGAACAATGGTCCAAGTATGGTTTGATTCCAAAGCTTCCATTTCATCAATCATAGCCTGTCGCTATCTTAGATGAGAGAGTGCTTCATGGACAGTTTTTAGAATAGAAACAGAGGAAATAGCAAATACAAAAGCACAATAGGAAGGAGAAAGACAATGATAACTTAAGAAATTATAAATAGAATAAGGATTACAAGTAGAACATGCACCTTTGCAAAGAGCTATAAGTAAGTTATTAGAAGGTGAAGGTGGATCCGGAGAAGGTAGATCAATTGGGGCAAAAGTTAAATCACTGATTTCATTAATGGTAACTTCTTCTGATATTGTTGGACACGGACAATGTTGATAAATAATAAAAGGACAAAGAGGAGAAGACACAGGAGGTGGAATAGACACCGAAGAATCAATAACAAGTGGAATAGGTGGTATAGGTAATACTTGGGAAATAGAATCTGGTGATATTGATAAAGTAAAATAGGAAGTATCCTCAAAGAAAGTGATTTCAGCGACATATAAAATCGATGAGTAGAAGAAAAATAGCATCTATATCCTTTTTGTGTCCGAGAGTAACCTAGGAAAATGCATTTAATGGCACGGACAGACAATTTATCAAGACCTGGTCTAAGATTATGCACAAAATAAGTGGAACAAAAATACGTGGAGAAACTTTAAAGAGTTAGTCCCTAGGAAACAAAAGAGAATGAAGGACCTTATTATTCAGAACAAAAGATGGCATTCAATTTATTAAGAAACCAACAGTGAGTACAACATCACCCACAAAATTTAAAGGTGCATTGGCATGCAATAAAAGAGTACGAGCAGTTTCAATGATATAATGATATTTCCTTTTAGTAATACCATTTTGTTAAGGTGTATGTGGGTAAGTGGATTGATGTATTTTGCCATAAGAAGTCATAAAGTGATGAAATGAGGTAGAGAAGTATTCTTTTGCATTATCACTACATAAAATACGAATAGAATGCCCAAATTAGGTTTGAATTTCATTGTAAAAATTCTAGAAAATAGTAAATAACTCTGAACGTTCTTTCATTAAAAAAATCCAAGTACATCTTGAGAAGTCATCAATAAAAGTAACAAAGTATCCATACCCTAAGATAGAACTAATTCGACTTGGACCCTAAACATCTAAATGAACAAGATCAAAAGGAGAATTCACATGATAGTTAACCGTGCTTGAAAAGGAAGCTCGAACATGCTTACCAAGGTGACATGACTCACATTCCAAAGATTACAAATGGGAAAGATAAAGGACCATTTTCTTCAATTTATTGAGACTTGGATGACCTAAATGATAATGAAGAAGATTTGGTGACTCTGAAGTGGTGTAAGCAATAAAAGATGGAGGCTGGAGATAATATAAACTATGTGATTCAAATCCTGTACCAATTGCCTATCCCGTACTCCAATCCTATATAAAGAAAGAATTAGAAGTTAAGGTTATGGAACAATTAAGATTGCGAGTGAGTTGACTAATAAAGAGCAAATTAAAAGGACAACCAAGTATAAAAAGTACAGAATTTAAAGATAGTGAAGGAAGAAGTGTGGCTTGACTAGTACCAATGACTTTAGCTTTAGAACCATCGGCTAGAGTGATATGGTGTGGTGTTTTGGGCTGTGATAAGTTTAAGAAAAGAAAAGGATTACCAACTATATGATCAGAAGCACTAGAGTCCAAAATCCAGGATCCAACAGATGAAGATTGAGAGAAATATATTATGGAATCACCATTATGAGCTACAAAAGCTTTCTTGAGCTGCAAATACTCCTTGTATTCAGTATCCAATAAAATATTTTGATTGTCACTTCAAGGTTTAGTTTGTTTTTTAGACGCTGAAGACTAAGCGTATGTCATATTGGCTAGTTTCTCAGGAAATCCATGTAAGAAGTAACATTTATCTTGAGTGTGACCTATACGTTTGCAATAAGAACATTGTAGATGATTATTAGAGCCACGACCTCCTTTTCCACCACCTTAACTATGTCCTCGGCCTCCATGACCTACTAGATTAAAGAGAAATGCTGAAGATTCTGAACTTGATTAAGAACCAGAATCAATCAAGGTTTTTAGAGAAGGAAAATGAAGTCGACGATCAATAATATTTTTTATTGAAGGGACAGTAGAACTTGTCAAATTTTGATTCCGAACAGATTCAAGATCCTTATGCAAGCCATGAAGAACAAACACCATACACATGTTATCAATCTTAGTCAACACCTTTTAAAGATTTTCATCTGTCAAAATTAACTTAACCTCATCAATAGCAGATTGTGCTTTATTCAAATATGATGGGAAATCATGATCTGTCATTTGAAGAGTAGCTAAATTATGCACTACATCATAAAGTCATTGGACATCATTTGAATAAACACTCTGAGCCTTCTTCCATATGTCATAGCATGTTTTATAAGTATGAAAATGGACCACTAGTTTTGAATCAATGGACTACCATAAGAGAGAAACCAGCTGGTAATCAACTTTCTTCCACTAATCTTATTCAATGGCATCAATGTCTTCAGTCCTTTTAGTTAAGTGATCTGAGAGATCTTGTCCTAAAAACCATATTTCTACAGCAGCTTGCCAATCCATATAATTCTTTCCATTGAGTTTCTCTGATGTTATGGATGGATTACCAAAAAAGATAAAGGAAATGGGAGTTTTGTTTGCAAAGGAAGAACTAACAGAAGCTATAAAAATGAAGCAAGGTGGGATGAGGGAGATCAAGCAAGGTGAACAACTCAGGCTACTGACCCCTGAGATAGACAGAGAAGGTGCCAACGAGATGACCAGTGGTGACCGGAGGTTAAACCACAACCGGGAAGGTGGCGCATGGTCTTCACATGCTGACGAACTCCTCTGCTACTAAACGCACATGATGGCATGTAGTTGGGCAGAATTGGACAATGATCGATGGGATGGCCAGTCAGACAATGAGACATTGGCCAGTCAGATGATAAGACTTCTAAACAGAGATAATGATTTTCCTCTGTTTCTGACCTTTCTTTTTTATTATTATCAGGCCTACTGAACGTGGGCTCTGATACCAACTTGATTTTGATGAATTTCTTGAAAGAAAATTGACTATCAACATGTTTATTTATATTCATAACTATACAAATCAAATCCCTTGATTTCAAGGATTAAGAATCAACAATAATGAAATTATCCTAATCTAAGATATGTACAGCTAATCATATCAGGATATACATGGACAAAACTAAATAAGAAAAATAGAAAAATAAGATAATCTCAACAAAATCATCACTCCATTGAGTTAGTTTTGAGTCTAATCCATAATTACCCAATTTTTATCATGTTTATATGGTTACCCGACATTTTTCATTCTTCCAGCATTCCTGTTCATAAAGTTAGATATTTTATTTCCAATACACAGAAATCTTTAACCTATTCTCTGAATCACAAATCTTTTTATACTTCTTTATTGATTAGCTTTGTGGATCTAGATCATTTTATGCTTTTCCATTGCCTGGCTTCATGGGTTCAATCGTGTTTCTCCTCTGTCACCCCCTTACTTTTTTATGAGTTTTTTCTCCTCTGTTCCATTGAAATATGTTGGCAACGAATGCATCTAGAACCATTGTAGACTCTGCAAGGTCCTTCATGGGCCCTTTCATTTAAATGCAAGTTTCATTTATCTTTATAAAATTTTGTTGATATATCCTTTTGGAAACAATAATATTGTGTCTTGGCTAAATCTAGCAGTAAAGTCTTGCCGATTTTTGCTACTTTTGATCATATCTAATAAAATCATTAACTTATTAGGAAAGAACCCCATCAAGCCTTTTACTCTTTCTTCTTCTCTGGCTTTGCCTAACATAATTTAATTCTTTGTTAAAAATGTCCTTGAAAATAAATCTAGCTCCAAAGTTATAAAGATGCATCAAAACCTTCTTCCATATTTATAAAGTTAAAACTTTACTTTGATATGGTTTTCATGGTAAATACAAGTTCTTATGTGCTTTTGTTGAGGATTTCATTTAAAATTTAAATTATATTTATAACTTATATAAGAAACTCAATTAAGACAGTACCTTATATGCATATGGTATTGAGAATTCGAATTATCACATGTAGCGAAAATTCAAAATTTAATCTAAATTCTACCTAGGATCTATGCAAAAGAATAAATCAATAATTAGAGTTTTACCTATTGGGCACTTGTGTTTCTACTAATCAAAACTTGAGAGCGAATGAATCAAACGCTAGCCGGAAGGTACAGCATCTGTACGGTATCCACACAGAGTGAACAACGACCTCTCACCCTCTACGAATCTGTTAAGATGTATTTCTCTCTCTAGGATTTAGGATTAGATGTTTTCTGAGTGATTTAGGATTTTATGGAAACTTATGAGTGTGTGCTTAAAAGTGCTGCCCTCAATTCCTTTTTTATAGAACTTAGGTAAGCCACAATCCTAGTCCTACTAGGATAATGCTTCTAAAATTCTAATCACACTTAATAACTTATCTTATCCTTATCCTAGAGATAATGAGAAAAGATAGAACTTATCTATTAATTATCTAATATTAAATAATAATATTATCTCATAATATAAATATCTTAATTATTAGATAATTGTAGATAGTTATCAAATATCAAAATAATATTATCTCATAATATATTTATTTAATATCTGATAACATAATTATTTGATATTACTTTAATATTAAATAATATCACATAATAATAATTATATTTATTACGTGAAAAATATATTATTATTTAATAATATATATATATATATGTACGAAAATAAGTCCAATTAATTAGATATTAATCTAATTAAAATCTAATTAATTATTGTCTTATTCCTACTCTTTTTGTGTGACCCTATAGGTTCTTATTACATTGATAATGACTCATTATTAAGTCATAGACAGTGAGTGGTATCTAGCAATACATCACTGCCACTCAAGTAGTAAGAATATCTGTAATTCGATATCCAACTAATATATGATCAACGTTTTGCATCATAATCCCTTTTATAATAATATCCAAATTAAACTGGAGACATGGGGTGTGTCATCCTTGTTAATATTCAATTTATATTTCTTAATACTGAGTAGACTTCAAAACAAATGATCAATATCACATATTGATCTATTTGAGCATAACCATGCATTTCTAATTCTTACTCAATCAAGGGGCCCAAAGGATATATCTCTTTTTTATAAGAGCAACAAAATTCTATCTACATCACTCACTTCCCTCTGCATGATTCGTGACACACCCAAACAACACCCTACTAGTCATCTCGATTAAAGGTGACATAAGATGATATTAAAGTAAGTAACCCCTCATGTAGGGAACCATAGTGATTTCAAATTAAAGGACTATATGCAATTGTAATCATATGGGAACTACTAATGACACAAGTCTTATCCATGCAGTATTCTCATATTGGGTCAGTCCAGTACATCTGTTCACTAACAATGTACTCATGTATTGACTTGATATCACATATCCATGATTCATAATCATTAGTCACTATACATGCCAGTCTCGATGTACTATTACTATCCCTTTCGTAATAATACTTGATTAGGGACATTTTAGGAATAGTAAAGCTATTCTAGGGATAATTATTATATTAAGTTATAAATTGCATAAAAATTGAAAATAAAATATAATAATTACATTGTCTTAAATAAAACATAATACATTGTGTATTATTTCAATCATCTATATGATTGGTTCCTAAGATACACACCAACATATGGCTATAATATTATACATAAAACTAGTCAAAATTTGGACACCACACAAGCAAGGAAGGTTAAAACAATAAGAACCATTTATTATATAGTTGTTAATATGATAATGGATAGTAAATGGTGTAGGGTATAACCCTTATTATTTAAGACTAGTTTTCTACTAAATTCTATGATACTAGGGATAATAGTGTCAAATTCTCTAACTTTTTATGCACACTTCATGTCCTTTACAATCTCTCCCTTGCTATTAAGAATCAATATGAACTAATATTAGTAATTAGTAATTAAAAGATTCAATAAATAATTTTTTCAAAATATATTTAGGCCTATGTTTTGTGATAGCAATGGATATGTGGCAAAGTTGTATGAACAAGCTATAAGTATAAGAAAGGATCATTCATAACATTAATAGGGGCTTTAGCTATGCTTTTAAGAGTTAAAACGAGATGATCTTTAAGAAACAAATGGGTAATAAAGGATAAGACTAATCAGAATAAGTTTTAGTGAGTAAAGCAAGTAGTATGCTCTTTCTCGTTCTATCATGGTTTCTTATTTTTATCTAAATGATCTTATGAAATCTATATGGCCAATTCCTAGATTGAATGTCAACTTACAAGTAAACAAGAAGTGTAATTAAGGATTTGATTTCATATGAACAATGAGTAAAAGGGAATTATACAAAGTTGAATAGATTTAAAAAAATGAATACTGATAAAAGTGAATTAGTACATTGAGATTTGAATTGCAATACAAATGTAATTGTAAAGTGGGAAAGAGACTTACTTCGGCTCTTAGACATTAATATTGAAAATTCACTTCTAACTATAATAGCTTTGTTGAAGCACTCGATAAGGGAGAGCTTGGAAAACTTTCCCTACTTGACCTATTTAAGTATTAGGAAATGCCTTGAATAGTATTCTAAAGAAAAGAAGGGAAGTTTTTCTCATTGGTTGTTATTTTGAAACTGTTACTGAAGGCTTTGGTTATCCACGCCTCTTACCAACAAAAAAGTTTCATATTCACTTTATGCTAGGTATATTGCAGTCAATACCATCTAAAAATTTTCATTCAACTTCCTTATGTTAGGACATCATGAATTACCAAGATATGTTTAGCTAGAAACTATTTATATATTATTATCTTTGATATGTAAGAGCTGTTTGAAGTGCAAACCTTCTTCCACTTCAATTTTTCTATGGATTATTATTAACATTTTGTTTTTCCAATTTAAGCTTTAGAATAACTAGCTACTTTATTAAGACCTTTATATCTAAATTCGGAGGTTAATAGAACATGGATTGTTGTCCTATGAAAGAGCTAAAATGGCATTTGAGAAGAAGTAAAGGCAACAAAAAGAGCTTAGGATAAGAATTCCAATTAAGCCAGTAAAATCATAAAGTACACCTGAGACTTTAAAGAAGTAATAACTAGCATCATTCAAGAATGGTGTTTTAAAGCCTAAGAAAAGAATTGTTATTAACAATGATGATAATGATGGTGATTTCATTTTTAGTCCCAAAAGATAGTCATAAGGCAATATTTTTGCGGTATACTTAATAAAATCCTCTTGAGCTTGTGACATCAAGTTATAGTATAGCATTATTTTCTAAAAATACAAATTTTGTGTCCATTCAAGTCTATTTCAAGTTCCGCTTATCTTTAAATGCATTAAGTCCTTTAGATTCAAGTCCTCAATTTTAAGTTCAAGTAAGGTCGAGTTTAGGTCAGGTCGATCTAGGCCCAATCCATTGCCATTCCTATGAGGAATATAGATTGAGTAGCTTCAACCTCAATCGATCTAAGAATTCACAGCTAAGCTATTACTTAGGAGTCCTCAACTAGGTATTATTGCAAACATTGGATTGCGCCATAAGTTACTACTATTGTTACAATCCTATCAAAATTTAAAATATTTTTTATAAAAATAATAAATTAATTAAAAAAGATATAAATAAAAATTTTATACAGATAATAATTAATTAGATAAATTTATGGTAAAGGTTTCACATGAATTTGTTGTAGAAAAATGAATGAAATAAAATGTTTAGGGGTTAAAAATATTTAGAGGTAAGTATGTGAATATAGAAAGAAATTAGAATACTTTTCTCATCTTGCTCCATTCCTATTTCCCTATATATTGCCCAAAGATCAACCAAGCCTTTATTTCTCTTATATCAAATCCTTTGAACTCTCTTTTTATCTTTCTTTATCTTTTCTTCTTCCTTTTCTTGATTAAGAATAGAAAAGAAAGCTAATTTTCATCAAATCCTTAAATCTAATCAAGGTAAGACTTACTTGAATATTAATCTTCACTAAATATTTTCCTTTTTCTTTTCGAATTTGGTTGAGTTGAAGGATTTAGTTTTAAAAGGATTTTGAACCCTAATTTGAATTTTTAAGGTTTTAAAGGGTTAAGGCCAAGGAAACTTCAATTCCACCCTTTTGTCATCTTCTCCATATTAGGTGAATGAACATTCTAACTTCACTTTAAAAATTTAAATTGAAATTCTTTAGTAATAAGTTAAACTTTCTAAGTTTTGATGATTTTTTGAGAAATATGTTAGATTGTGGTATTGAAATTTTCATTAAATTTGATATAAAAAAGATATTATTTTCTTGAGTTATAATGATTTAGATATGTTTAATTGACTTGCAAATGAGTTTGGATTGAATTTATGCTAAATAAATAGTGAAATTGCATTATAATTGCAAAAAAATGATATAATAGTCAACTATGACCAAAATTATTACTCTCTAGAGGACCATAATTGGATATATATTCAACCATCAATTATAAATTTAGTATCAAGAAGAATGTAGTCTGTTATATAGTCGATTCTAACATAAAAAATTACTATTTAAAAAGTCGTAACCAAGTATATGGTTTATTATCAAAATGAACCTTTATTCTTTGGAGATCCATAATTGATTATGTAATCAATTCTTAAAGTTTGTAATCAAATATATAATCAATTATACCCCCTCCAAAAAAGTTGCTCTCAGGTAGCTTATAGTCAAGTATATAATTGATCACTACCCTTTGTGTCTTCAATAATCAGTTCCTTTAAGAGCGTTATGGTTTAAGATGAGTTCTTTGATGTTAATTAAAGTTATTATGCATTTAAATGATGATAGATGGATAATGTGAAATCATGCAAAGAGACATGGTAGTATTGATTTGTGCCTTGTGATGTGATTTGAATTATTTTATGATAATTAAGCTTGAAATTCACTAACGTTTGAGAAATTAAGATGAGGGTGATTGTTAACCGGATCTAGTAACAAATTATGAGGAATAAGGCTAGTTTAAAGAGACAATTATGGACTTGTGAGAAATAAGAATGAATTGGAGTTATAAATATATTTACATATTTTTTCTTTATTATCTTTATACCTTGTGTGATTTGAATATGACATATATTAAATTTAAGGACTTATACAAGTAAATGCCTATATTTATGTGGTTGACATGAGATTTATTGTGAATTGTATGATAAAAGTACTTAAGCATAAAGAAGGGCACGTCTAGATGATAAGCTTATATTAAATTCCTAAATTAATTATTCTTGAATGTTTATCTACTAAACTCTAGACTTATCTATCTGTATTTTTATCTCATAAATTTACAAGTGGAGTCTCCTCCACCTCTACCTCCACCACCGCCACCACCCTAAAGAAAAACTTATTGAGAGCTCTCCAATATGACTATAGATAGCAATAGGTATTTTGATTTATAACAAGATAAAACTATCAAATGAGTTACTAGTGTTATTGGGAATGGAATGAGATGTTTATTTTGTATTTCTCCTTTGATTGAGTTGTTCATCCTCAAAGATGCCCCTACCCTTTTCTTTCAAGTAAAAATCTATAACACGGGTACAAAGTCTCATTTAGTAAATAAAAGAAAGATTCTCAAATTCACAGTTTACAATATTTTAGAAGTAAAAATAAATAAATTTTAATGCTATATATTCTACAAATTGATTAACAAATAACAAACTTGATAATTACTACTTTTTATTTATTAAATAGAATAAAGATAAATGTTATAGTGTAGGATGGGGTAAGATTGTATATATTATCTTTTCTTCCATATTAGAAGGTATTTTTTACTATGTTTCAAGAATTTCAAAATTCGAAATGATATAACAAGTTTAGAAATTATTACTTGAATGAAAATAATTTAATTATAATCGTTCATTCTTTTAATAAATATAATTAAATAATTTCAATTTAATGATTTTTAAAATTATTACATCATTCCAAAATTTAAAATCCTCAACACATAGAATTTATCACATTCATATCTTTGTACAAATGGGTGAGAGCTTTACATGAGAGGTTAGACTTTTATTGACCTCAAACTTTGCTATTATAACTAATTAACAAATCATAAATAAATTTTGGGACGTGTTTCCGAACATGGAATGACCATAACCCTGATTTCCAATGGTGATATTTGACAAGAAGCAATATTCAAATGCTCATCCCATCATTTTTAAATATTATTAAGGTTTAACGTATAAAAATTTAAAAAATAATAATAAATAATTTAAATTTTATTAAAAGAAATGAATTATAATTTATTAATATATTTTTTATTAACAATTAGACTGAGCATAAAAAATAGGGATAATATTTAAAAGAAGGAGATATAAAATCTTAATTTCACAAAATGATAAAAAAATAAAAATGAATTTTTTTTCTAAAATGAAACTTAGAAAAGAAAATAAAAGGAATATATATATAATGAGGGGTTATAGTATATCTAATGAAACAACAATATGTACAGTTCTTTTTTCAACCACAAAAGTATGAGAATTTAACTCGTTTAAATTGGATTGGATTGAGGAGTAATATTACATGTAAATTTACTTTTTTATGAACTGGGTTTAAACTGTCGATCCTAAATTAATTTCAAGTTTGGCATCAATTCCTGCGAATATAATGCATCTCTTTAAAGAGAATCGACCAAAATGATTGAATTAGACTAGGAAGCATAGTTGAGCATATAAAATATCACGAAGACACATATGATGGGGAAAAATCTTTTCATCTTTCAGCCAATTTCCATTTTTTTTTCGTTAAATGCAATGGGAAATTTTTTTCCTAATTACAGGCAAATAACACTAATATTTCTTAAAATTTAATTATACTTACACTTTTATTTTTAGAAATATATTTATTCACTTATATATTTTTCTATAACAAGGAAAGTAAGCTTGGATTTAAAATATAAGGATAAAAATATTCTAAGTATATTTTTAAAAATATAAAAATATAAATATAATTAAATTAAGTCATAAAAAAAGTGAGTGCAATTTATTTCCCCCTGCTGCTTATTGTCTTGGTCATGCTGATACGATCCCCCTTTCATCACTATTAATATCTGCTTTTTCTCTGCAGTACGAGATTGGACTCTGCACTTCAGTTTTAGTCATAGATTGGACTCGAAGGATGTAAAAGTCTAGTTAGCCCTAAAATATTTGGGCCTCAACACCAATCAGGCCTGCTCGCGTGGAGTCAAGCTCTTTCATTCCTTGATTGCTTTTGCTGCGGGTATTAGCCCAAAAGTTCCGAGGACCTCTGCTGATTAAGTATTTTATTGTTAAATTATCTTTTTTTAATCTTAAAAAAAGTGAATTAAAATTAAAATATAAATATTAATATATTAAATATAATTTAATAATAAAAATATTCGATCTCGGAGGTGGAGCTCTCGTAACTCGTTAGATTATCTTTAATCTAATACTATACTATGAAGGAAAGAAGTTTGACCCAGAAAATGACCGCATCCTTAGATAGAGAAGACACAATGCATTAATATATTATAAAAAATTATACATTTCTCTTTTGATTTACTGAAGGTGAAGGGTGAATGTAGATCAAATTGAGTTAAAATCTGTTAAAAATTAGATCAGGCTTGCATTAAAAAAAATTATTCTGGTCTGATCTATATAAAAATTATTTTAAGGAGAAATCAAGTCTGTTAAAAGCGAAATCAAGTCCAACCAAGTCAAGATAGTAAATAAGGTTATTAATTATCAGTAATTATTCTAAAAAAATACTATTAAAAGCGAAATCAAATCAGAGTCAACCTTTGGCATTTTATGCATAACTTGGCTCACATAAAAAACTATTCGAACTTGAATGCTAGTATTTTAAGTCGAACGTACCTTGACCAAAAATATGTAAAGTTTAAAGATCAGTTTAATTTGATTTAACAAGAATTAATAAACATTACAATTTTTAACAAATTCAATTCAAATTTTATTTGATCTCAATATATATATAAATACCATAATAATAATTATAATATAATATTACAATATAGACTAAAATTAAGAAAATTATGATGTGCTATAATTGTTCATACTTTTTAAATTGTATATAAAATTTTCTTTTTAATAATATATATATTTACATATTTATAATTTTCTATATAAAAAATACATGCAAGTCTGATTGACGAAAAGATTAAGTTTTAAATAATCGGATTAAACTTATTTAAGATAAAGCAAATAAAAAATTTTGCCAAAACATGTATTATTTTATAAATAAATTAAATTAAATAAGTTAAGCCATGAGGAGATTAGAAATTGGGTGGCCTATTTTCACCTCAACTACTAATTTTATTATTGTTTGCAAAGTGATAAATCATGTATTTCAAATTTTTTGATCATTTTGCCCTTCTCTTTTACTTATACTATTATGTTTTGTTCCGTTGATCAATCACCTTTTACGTTTCAAACCTAATGAAAAAATCTCTTGCTAAAATGTGTGTGGGTATGGAGAAAGTTCCAATGGTACACAAAGGGTTAACCATTGGCTCGCTGATGGGTGGCAAGGCGACTTGTTGTTGCCAGTTGAAAGAAGCTTGGACAATTTTTTGCAAATCAATCCTCTTAACTTTTACAATTGCGAACCCAAGCCCGCGATCGACGAAGGTAAAGGAGAGGTTGGGTTCCAGCGTGCCACAAAGTTCTACCCGTAGCCCAGGTTCAACAGTGAACAACTTTCCGTTCCACACTGTCAAAGGGCAACTTAGATAAATTTGTTATGAGCTTTTACTCGAATGGTACTTGTTTCTTTGTATGATGTAGAAATCAAGCTATGTAACGACATTAATTGACTTTTACATAATAATAATTGATCGAGTTATTTTTAAAAATACACACAAAAGAAGCTCTACAGTTTGTATTGAAGTATGCATGGATGTTATGAAGCAAAAATATATTGCTGGATAAGGAGTTTGAGGCTAATGGTAATTTTAGGTTAATAAAACTCATGAACTACAAAGATACTCATATAACAATTATTGTACGAGGCACAATTGGCCGTATAGCAGAGTACCTATTTATTGAAAAATCCTCAAAGAAAACTGTAGTATTAGCCAAGGGAATGAAGAAAGCCAATCAGGATTCGCTTGTTCTATATACTCTTATTCAAGGTTGAAATGTATGGATTTGATTATCAAAAGTATTTCAAACCTTTGTTTTTTAATGCTTTGCCGGTAGTCTGGCATCCTAATGTATTAGGATGAATTTCAAGGTTGGTTTCATAGAAGTACCAAAATGAAATGTTTGAGTGATGCATTTTTTTTTTCTTGATGCATAAATCATACCATTTTGCTTAATGTGAATCCTCTTAGCTTTTAGCCTTGAGAATAAGCTTGATATTAGTCATATATTGAACTAATGTATTTGGTAAACACATTACGAGGAAGTTTATTGTTTCTCATGTATAGCCTTCTAAAGGCTAAAATGGTTTAGGGGTAGGCGTTATGTGATTAATAATTGCATGTCTGCAAGCAGCTACCTATAAAGATTATTGCTATTAGTATTAAGTCAATATAACAAGGCTTCAAAATCACATAGGTAAGGGGGAAACTAACTTAGTGAAGTAACCCATCCCGTATGGATAGTTTGAAGCATTTTCTTCTCGAGTGATTGTTCTGAATCCAGTTTTTTACACTTGTCCTCAATTGTGCAACATTAGCTCTTTGAAATTGTTTGATATCCAGCACATACCAAGAAAACTTACTGGCATGTATGGCGGCTCTAGTTGTGTCACCTTTGAAGAATTTGACCAATTGACATCTGTTCATGTTAAATCCACGGATGATCTATTTCTTGCTGTGGTTACTCAAGAAATACGGCTTTGTATGACATCAGCTGTGGAAAGCGCTTGGAAGTGTTCAATGATATGTATCGTGGCCATATTAATGTAGTGAAATTTGAAATTAAATTTTTTCCACTTCATCATTTGACCAGGATGTTACGATGTGGAACTTGAAACAGAAACCATTACACCCTTGCTTCACTGCTTCAAGCTCTAGAGGAAATGTGATGGTCTGTTTTTCTCAAGATGACCAATATATTCTTGCATTAGTTGTTGACAATTAGGTAAATTTTAGTTGATGGTGTGTACTAGACTAGACTTGCAAAAAGTTTGTTCTGCTATATGACATAAGAAGAGACTCTGGTCAGTGATTGTAATTAGAGGATACTGACCCTGGATCCCTGCTTCTGAAGGGAATGTGATAAACTGTTCCCAAAATTATTTTCACCGGGCTTATTCTTGTTCTTTGTTCCATTCGATTTTATAAATACCTCCCCCCCCCCCCCCCCAAATTTATCTTGTTTTCTCTTATTCATGTGACTTATAGTTTAGCAACATTAATTTACTATCAAATCTAACATGTAAACTTAGACAGGTCCGACAACTTCTGGCTGCTGATGACAGGCTTCACTTGGTTTCTGATATAGCTTCCATTAGTAGCTTGCAGAACTACACATGTTCTTATTATATGAATAGGAAGGGCTACATTATAATTGGGAGTTGTGATGAGCCTATTGTATGCGTTAAGAAGTTTATTCTTGCATATAGCCTCTGGGGAATTCTTAAAGTTTGTTTACATGTTAAGAAGTTTATACAACTGATTTAAACCTTTACTGAGAAGCATTTTTCCTTAGTTATTGCCTTCATCAGACCCTTCTCCGATTCAAGTGTTGTTTATTTCTCCTTTCCATAAGTTACCGATGAAAAACACCAAAATAAACTATCACTAAAGTGATTTTCCCTTTTTATTTGAAACCATCATAAACATGATTACGCACCTTGTTTACAGAGAAAGTACTAGCTTACAAATTCTATCTATATACACAAATCTAGGGACAACAGAGATGTGAAAATAGATTTATCTTTAATCACTACAAGATAACAGTGACAAACTTGGTTTAAGTCACATGCAGTCATGGGACATCTATATTCCAGCCATAACGTTCATCTTGTGCATCTATGATATAATCGTTGACCTTAGCTGCTGAAATAAGGTTGGCACTTGGCATCTCACTTTCATCATTCAAACGTGAGGCTTGGGGCTTGCTTGCCCTGTTTGGGCAAGGTATTAAAATATGTTTTTTTTGCAAGCCTTGGGTACTTAGTGCCTTTATAAGTCTTGCATTTGTGATTTATGGAGTTTTCATAGTCTTTACAACAAAAGAAATTTACAATTCTTAAAAATTCTACTTAAGTAAAAGAATTTTACATTTCTTAATCAGTATTTCACTTAAGCTTAAGAAAGCTTTTATCCAAAGTAAGCATGTTTGAAACTCAAAGTAATGTGATTGAAAAAGTAAAAAGATATCCACTTTTAAGCTAAAGGAGGGACCCAATCAAAATGGAACTTACTTATGGATGCAAATAAAATAGAGCTTTAAGCAAGTGATTCATATACTCTAAGACCTAAAACCCAAGCAAGTATAGTTCATAACTTGTAGTAATATCACTCTTAGTGTCATCAAAATTCACAAAAATGAATACATCATAAGTAAAAGCAAATTGGTAATGTCCAAAAATTCATCAGAAACATCTATTTCTTGGTTAAGATAGGGGAGATGCATAATTCCACATGAATAAAAATAGAGGATATTATATCTAATAGCATTCCATTTGAAAGTCATAAAAAAAAAATGAAACACTTGTATGATTTGCATAGATAGATAGCACCAATAGAAGAGAAGTAAAGAAGCTAAAACATACCTTGGGTGGAACAAGAAGCCATCATATTAATAAACTGAAGTCTATTTGATCACTCAAATTACCAAGCAATGTTGAAAAATCATGTTCGATTTTGGACTCATTCATCTACATATATAATGACTAGATGAAATATTAGAAAAAGACTGAACATTTCTACAATCAGATAGTTGAAAAAATGAATACCCAACTAAGGCCATCCATCTTATTATAGCCACATGCCTAACAATTCAAAAGTTTAACACAATCAAAGATCCATTAAAAGTTTAGGGAAAAGTATAAATTTAATCTTATGTTACATCCATATGAAAGAGTTTTGACTTTTGACAACTTAATAAAGCACTAAATGTCAAAATTAGGGACTTTAGCCTAATTACTAACACTTAATCTTAAACCAAATGTAATCAAGTATGACATTTTTTAAACTCTAGAAAATTTGCCTAGCATAAGCTTAGATGAATTATCTTATAGTTATTCAGGTTATTACCAGGCCAAGTACACCATGTAATTATATTGAAAGCAATTTCCCTAAAAATTAGACATGTCATATTTTAGTCTAAACTAACAAGCTTAATAACTTATCACAATAAATTAATTGTACCATTAATAAATACCTTGCAATTAACTTAAATAAATACAATGAAGATCACTTAAGTTACTATCTCCAGTTGGAAAAGCTTTACCTTCCAATATTAATCTCATTTTCCCTAAATGAAGCTAAAGAAAAGACCTAGGTTTGCTTCCTCAAGCTTCTTCTACTTAGAAATATTTTTGCACTTGAATGATAAACATTCAGATAAAAAGAACAAATCAAAATCATTTAAAAAGAAGGAAAATATGAATGCATGGATGGGAAAAAAAAAGAAACAAATGGAATAAAATATGGCACTTAAATTAGAGACCCAAGACATTAAAATAAGAACACCTCATCTTAAACATACAATTATATGTGGGAATGTTGTTTAAATATAAATTGTATAAGATTTTTTATATCACATTGACCATTGAGGAAGAAAAGATGGAACTTGTTACATCCATTAGATTGTAAATTTCATTATTTGAAAATAAACAATTATAATACGTTGAAAATAATTTTTTTTTGTAAGAACATGGTTTATGAATAAATGAATTGTAGTGATGTAAGGTTAATTATGAATAAAGGTAAGCATATGAGGGTGAGGGACATTTCCCATTTTGCCTTTAAAGTCTATATTCCCTAAACCAAATCCATTTCCTCATTTTCCTACCAACATCATCATCTTTATTCTCATCATCCTCTCCCAAGGCAAAATTCCAATCCTCTTTCTCAATCCTTTATCCTTCAATCTAAGTAAGATAAAAGCTATAACACTCTATTCCATGTGATCCCTCTCATCTATTTCTTCTTTTACTTATTGGATAATTGGAAAATGGAACAAATGGGTCTTGATGCCTTGACTCTAAAATGATTATTTTTTAAGGATTAGGAACTAACTAACCTTCAATCCTATCACTTATTGTCTCCTTTTCAAGCTATGAGCGAACATTCTACCTAATCTTGCTTGTTTTTAGAAGACTTAAATTAGTTAAGTTAGATTTTATTTTATATTAATTGATTTGAAATAAAATGTGATACAATGATGTTTGGTATGAGTTGCATGTCAAATTTAGTGGCTATAATGTTGTTTTCGTATTGTATGGTGGTTGAAAGGTATAATAAGACTTATAAAATGAAATTTGAAAGGGATTTACCATAAGTGAATAGTAAAATTTTTGACAAAAATATAAAATTTCATACATGGCTAGTATGCAGAAGCCCAATAATGAATTAATTTAAGAATTAATTCATCGCTTACAAAAGTAAAATAGGAGTGCATGAATCAATTCATTGAGAGACAAAGGTAACCTCCCTTGTACTAAATCGAATTCACAAATGATTTAAGACTTATAGAAACTCGCAAAGAGCCCTAACTTGATTCGAGCTTTATAAAAACATACTAGAGATCATGAATCGATTTTTGAATTGATTTAGGGATCAAATTTCCTTTTCTTATGATTAAGTTAAGTATTGTGGATTAATTGTGGTATATTGCCTATATATATGCATTAAAAAGGTGATGATAATGTTGCAACTCTATTTTAATTGTGTCAATTGCCATAGTATTATAAATTATCCAAATTTTGAATGTGATCATCACAATAGACATTAAAATATGTGATAAGGGAAAATTATTATATGTGTGATCTACTTACCAAATCTGGAATTAGCTTATGAAGGATAAGAATGACTTGGAAATATAGGTATAAGCTTATAAAGGATAAGATTAGATGGGGGTTACAAAAAGATTTATGTGTTTTCTCTTCATGTATTCCACTAGATAATAATATCATATCTTGATTTGAATGTTGTGTTGTGGAAATATCAGTGCTTTATTTTGGTAGATAATTTATACATTAACAATTTTGGTTTGATTGATTATTTGAAATATGAAATGTGTTTAAAAAGAATAATTTAGTCTATAAGGCTTAATCTATTTCAAATTATTATTACACTTTCTTATAATACTTTCTCGCTAAGTACTGGACTTACTTTTCCATTTTAATTTATTTTACAAATTCATAGGTTGATACATCATCACTACAATAAGGATAGATTCTCTAGAACTATAACTATTTGGCATGGGCCAAAAAACTAGATATTTTAACTATAAATATAGTCAACCTATGAATCATTCCTCAAGGGACCTTGGTTTTAAAGTTTTTATACCAAGGGTAGATAATGTAAATGTTAAGTAATCATGGTAAGAGTGTCAATTAGACTTTGATTATTCTAAAATAAGCAACATATACCATAAGTAAGTTTAACTTCTCTTTTTATCTTAAAACCAATTAAGTAAATGGTAGCATTTCCTGATATGATTAGAAGTATATTAGTAATTATTCTAGCTTTTATTTAGGTTGTTAAGCAATGTCTTAGTGTTGAAAGGTTGGTGAAAATTAGTAAATTGAGTTCCATGTTAGTTAGTCATGACCAAAGATGGATCATCATAAAAGTAATATCAGAGCATGATCTAAAGTTTTTTTTTCAAGAAAAACAAGGCCCTAAGATTGGTTACTTAGTATTATATTTATTTACTACTCACATAAGTGTTGACTAAAATTGTATTAGTGGTATATGTGCACCCGAGATCACATATCACTAATACCATTTCGATTGACCCTATGACTCATATGAAATGTTAGTGGTGATGTTCATTATCTTTTGAAACTTTTTTCTAATTAAGTTGTTTTATTTCTAAATGTTTGTGAAATTGGTGATTTAGGTAATGGTGAATATTATAAGCTGTAAGCTAATGAAATTGACTATGAAGAATCATTCATAGGCTTACGGGCTCAAAATAGTAGACATAAAAAGGAAGATAATAAAAAAACAAATTCCTTCTTGGGCTTCAAAATTCACATTGCAAGTTTTAAGTCAAATAGCTAGAGCTATCAATCAAAATTGGGAGCAAGATTAACATAGGAACCAAGACAATGACAATAGAGACCAAGATTGAGAGAATAAACATGAGCATGAGCATAAGCATACCTTTCTCGAAATAGGTGTTGAGAATAAATTATTTATAATTCATGAATTATTCAAGTTAAAGCCTTCTTGATATTCTGATACTAATTTAACCATGGATTCTTACCAATTTCTTAATTAAATTGAACAATATAGAAGGATGCTAAAATGCCCTAAAGGTTTGTTAGTGGAATTAGTAGGTTATCAATTAGATGGCATTACTTACTACTAGTTTATAAGTGTTATTGAGAAAAAGGACTTATACTTCGAACCCTTAACTTAGGCAACTTTCCAAGCCACTTTTCTTAATTGATTTCTACTTTTCAATGTGAGATAAGCCAAAGTTTAAGGGTTTAAATATCTAAAACAAATGAATCACTTCATTAATAAGTATAATGCTTAATTCACTAGATTATATCAATTGTATGGTTATCTAATCCTTATTGAAAAGGCTAAAGTTAAAAAATTCATTCAAGGGTTGTGAGATTTCTTTTTTTGGTGGATATATTATAATGATCAAGTATGTATTAGTAAGTTTTAGATTAGGCATTCTAACTAAAGTTTAAGACCAAGAAGAGACGTGAACGTGAAGTGTTCATAGGAAGTAAGAAAAGAAATCAATCAAAAAGCTTAAATCACATGCAAACTACTAGAGGAATGCCCTCTTATGAAGTTCTTAGTAGTGATAGAGGCCAATGCCATTCTATAGTTCTTCTAGTGAATCATCGATGAAAAGAAATGCAAAAAGTTAAAGAAGGAACTTTAATCCTCTAACTAGCTATCAAAGAAATCAACCATAAGTTCATAATAGTGCGTGGCTAGGGGTGCCATGGTCATGACACTCATTGTAGCTAGTTTAGGGAGGTATGTTTTAAATGTACGTCTGAAGGGCATAAGGGTAAGGAATGTCTTGAAAATCTTAATAGTTAAGGTGTCAATTATTTAATCTCTTAGAAAAATATTCTAATACCTCAACTCGTGAACTTTGTAAGAAAACATCAAACACCTATAAGGAATATTAATATGAGTAATTAAGCAAAAGGAATAAGTAGAGGTTAAGCACAAGTTTATACCTTAACACACTTAAAGGCTCGAGCCTTAAATGTTTTTATGACAAGTATTTTAAACATTAATAATATTCCTATTAGAGCATTGTTTAATCCTAGTGCCATCCATTCTTTTATTTCTAAAAGATTTATTACTTTATTGAATAAACCTTATAAAACAATGAACACAACCTTGATTGTAATGACTCCTATTGATGAATCTTTAATAGCTACCCATATAATAAAAACTTGTCCCATTTATGTTCATGAACATATAATGCTTTCTAATTTAATTTTGTGATAAATGATCGATTATGATATGATCTTAGGGATGGATTAGTTATCTCAATGCCATACTTGTATGAAACATTTTAAGAAATCCATTACTTTTTTATAGAAGAGGCTTCATCAATTAAATTTTAGGGAGAAAGGTCGATGGAAATGTTTGGTTTAATCTTAAGTATTAAAGCTTAAAAGCTTATTAGAAAATACTATACAATTTATCTAATTATGATTCAAGACTTGAACTAGCCTATTTTGAAAACTTATAGCATCCCGGTAGTGTAAAAGTCCTTTATATATTTCCAAAAGATTTACCTGGATTATGGCTGGATAGAGAAATTGAATTCCATATTAACTTAGCTCTTAGCACTAAACTGATCTTCACACCATCATATCAAATAACTCTAACTGAGTTTAAGAAATTAAAAAAGCAATTATGAGATTTAGTATATAAAGGTTTTACTTGCCTAAGCTAATAGCCATAAAGAGTTTTAGTATTATTTGTCAAAAAGAAAGATAAATCCTTATGATTATGCATAGACCACTACTAATTAAATAAAGTCACCATCAAGTAAATACTCACTTCCTCGTATAGATGATCTATTCAATCAATCACAAAGAGCAAAATACTTTTCAAAATAGGCTTGTGGTTAGGTTTAGAGTTGTTATGGCCATTATGAATTCCTAATCATGTCTTTCAAATTGACTAATGTCATAATTGCTTTTAATAGGCTTGATAAATTAGATGTTCAAGCTTTTTTTTATACAAATTTGTAATTATATTCATTGATAACATTTAAATGTACTCAAAAAGTTATGAGGAACATGTTTAACACCTCAAAACTATGTTGCAGACACTATGCAAGCATTAACTATATGCAAAATTTGTAAATATGATTTCTAGATTACCAATGCTAAGATTTTAGGACACATTATATCATAAGAAAGATTTCTAGTGGATCCTTAAAAAATAAAAGCTATAAAAAATTGGCTTGGACCCATAATCATTATTGAAATTTGAAGTTTCCTTGGTTTAGCAAGGTATTATAAAAGATTCATCAAATATTTCTCTAAAATCATCACACCATTGACTAAGTTAATGCAAAAAAGGGTCAAGTTTATATAGATAGATGTATATGAAAATAATTTTCAAAAACTGACAATATATTTAACAATAACTCCATTTTTAGCATTGTTTTATATCACAAATGGATATGTAATGTATTGTGATGCTTCAAGGATCAGTATTGGATGCATTCTTATGTAGCATGGTATGGTGATTATGTATGCTCCTTGGTAATAGAAATGATAAGAACAAAACTACTCAATATATGATTTAGATATAGTAACAGTGATCTTAACTTTGAAAATTTAGCAACACTATTTGTATAAGGAAACTTACGAGATTTATATGGACCACAAAAGTTTAAAGTATATTTTTAAGTAAAAAAACCTTGAACTTAAGGCAATAAAAATTGATAAAGCTTATCAAAGATTATACTTAATCCTTTATCACCTTGGTAAAGCTAATATCATGGTAAATGCATAAAGCAAAAAATTTATGAGGGAAAAAAAATAACTACCTTTGAAAAACCAAGGAGTGCCATTAACGCAAGTAGCAATTCAATTCATTTCAGTGCAAAGTATTAGATAAGCTTAAAAGGTTGACCCAAACTATTTCAATTTGATGAAAAGTGCAACTAATGATCCAAAAATAAATTTATCCATCGATGAGAGAAGAGTAACTCTATACCAAAGGTAACTTTAGGTTCTTTCTAATGAGTGTAATGAATTGATGTATTAAGCCCATAATTCATCTTATATCATGCACTTAGAGCAACTAAGATGTATCATACTTTACAAAGAATCTTCTAGTGGAAGGGGATGAAAAGGAATGTGCTTGATTTTGAACTAAAATGCTTTACATGCCAATAAGTAAAATCAAAACATCAACATCTAGTCAAAATGCCCCAACCATTCCCATTTTAGAATGGAAATAAAAAAGTGTAACAATGGATTTCTTAACAAGGTTATCAAAGACTCATAAAGGGTACAACTCCATTTAGGTCATTGTTGACTAATTAACTAAGTTAATGTATTTCTTGCTAATTAAAACTACCTTCTCAATAGTCCAATCTACTTATGTGTATCTTGACAAAGCAGTACCATTGCATAAAGTTCTAGTCATTATTATATCTAACCAAAGCATATAGTTTATAGTTCACTTTTGGTAATTTTTCCCATAAGCCTTGGGTACCTAACTATGATTCAGTATAACTTTTCATCCTAAGATAGATGTGCAATTAGAGTAGACCATTGAAATTTTAGAAGATATACCTAGAGTATACACTTTGGAGTTTAAAGGTAATTGGGAAAAATTTTTACCATTGATAAAATTTACTTATAATAATAACTACCAGTCAAGTAATGATATAACATTCATCAAGAAACCTAACTCATTAGATCATTAGTAGGCATAACCATAGAACTAATAAAACCATTATGGCCTTATTAGAATAAGGAATTAAGTTAAAATTAGATTTTTATTATAAATTTGATGTCGAAAAATTTCAGAAAAGAGCCTTAGTAAATCATTTCTTATATGGAAGCTCAAAAAAGTCAAAATGACCAAGAATAAGTCAAAGTCCAATCCAATAGTGGATCTCAACCCAATTAAACAAGTCAAATTGGTTAAGCTATCCAAAGAAAAACCTAAACCATGACCTATAACCTATTTGGACATAATTGTAATTTTAATGCAATTTAGGGGCAAAATGGTTTAAATTGATAAAAAAGAAGCCATAACTAAAGTAATTCAGGTCTTTTCTAATTAACTAGAATTAGTTAAGAATTATCGAATGGTGATTTAACACTTTGAATAAAAAAAACTAGATTATTTGATTAGAAGAATCTAATTACCAAACAAAGATTCAAATCCAAAAATTCATTAAAAAATGGAATAGAAAACTATTTTTTTATTTGAAAAAGTATAGAATTAAGATTTTTAAGCCCTTGTTATGTTTTTAAAACTCATAAAAATATAAAAGGATTGGAAAAAACCATGAACAAACTTTTATGCAATATGCACTGATTACCTACTTTTACAGTAATTCTAAAATTGCGAAAATTTTCATATTTTTGCACAAATGGGTTTTGGAACTTTTCAAAAAAATACGATTTTATGGTTCTTAAAACATTTTAAATTAAAAAATTAAGTTTATTTTTAAAAATCATAAAACTTTCGTAAAATTTTTTCGATAATATACAATTTAGCCCACTTAGGAACAATATTGTATCTAATTAAAGTGTTTATAACCTAATACTTATATTAAGCCTTAAATATCATAAAAACCAAATAGTGGTTCCACAAAGACCTAAAGGTTGAGCATCTCTCCCTTTGTTGCAAAAGTATACATAAACTTTCAAACTAAAGACATTCTAGGTGTAAAGCTATCCAAAGTACCTATTTGCTTACCAACTTCATACTTTTAGTAGTCAACCACCATTCTATCTCATCTTTTTAAACCCTCACAAAATCGCACTTATGCTCACATTTGCCATCTAAATTCCCCTTATCTCTTATGCTACTTTTCACTTCTAAAAGAGGAAATAAATTTTTGTTTCCACACTTAGTAACTTTCTACCCCTAAACACCACATTACTTTAAAGAAAACATCAAAATTTCTTTTTTTAACCTCCAATAAGCCCAAGGTCTTTCATAAATTAGTAGTCAAAGTATATTGTTTTCATCTTATTTTCTTCTCATGACTTCTAAAAATTCAAAAGATGAATAAAGCTTTTAACACTTTGCTTAAAAAATTATATTTTCATTAAGAAATGGTGTTTCAAGGAACTTTGTTAGGTTTTTGCTACAACTTAAAGCATCCTTCAAGTAAGTTGCTACTTACCCTCCTTTTTATAAGTTTTCACTAGAGAAAAATATGCTTAGAAGATTATATCTAAATGGTTATGGGCTATAAGAAATTTTATGAATATGTTTGAAATGAATCATGTAAAAAGAACATGTTTATGCTTTAGGAAAGTCCTAAAAATGTCAATATGATTTTAAACGTGCTTCTAACACATTTATATACCTAATCATCTCATGAAAATGGTATATAATGCTTTTAGTAAATCTTAAAGGCAAGCAAGAATTTATTAGAAAAGTAGTTATTATGTATAGAAGTTCATGCTTATAAGATTTTATGCCACTAATTGAATGCATGGTGTAAAAGTAATGCATGAAAAATAGTAAATAAAAATCTAAGGGATTGGATGTGTTATGAGGAGATATTTAAAAGTAAATAGTATAAAAAAAAGGTTAGAAAAGGCTATGAATAGCTATTGTACTTCTAAGCCTACCTTATTAAAAATGGTGACATTATGAGCAATATAACTCATAGTTTTCCTAGGAAAAAGCTAAGAAAAATTATGTGTAAATTTTTTGTTAAAAAAAAGAAAATGAAAAATTAATACTTAAGCAAGAGAAACATTCAAGAGAAATTAGCAAACTAAAATTGAAATTTAAAATATAGATCTAAAACTTTGGACTTGACCTTGTCTGCTTGTTAAACTATAGACTTGTTTTGAACTAGAACTTAACTTAGAATATAACCATGAATTTTATGACTCTAACATTGAATATAGTATACTTTTAAACTATGTATATGAACCATGAAAACTAAATTTGAGCATTCTAATATAAGCTTGTTTTGGACATGAAGTAAAATGGCATGGCATTAGTGGTATTTAAACCATACTAAAATTATGTAACACTTAAAGCCTTGTATGGTTATATCTTATGACATCTTTGCCTTGTAAGGCACACTAATATATGATTGTAAAGAAGTTGGTTCAGTGCCCTATCATTTTTCTACTAAGAAAAAATATTTGTGGCTAATAGTCAATAAAAAATGGGTGCAAGAAAGAGAGATAAGGTTGAAAGGAGTAAAAAGAAGCTAACCTGTATGCCATTTACCATTAATTTCAAAAAGAAAAAGTTACTTAGGTAAAAGTTTTTAAATTTGTACTAGCATATTTAACATCCATGACCTTATAAATATTTATTTTTGCATATATTTTACTAGACAAATCCTACGAAAAAAGAGCTTAGTAACTCCTTACTAAGTTCCATATTCACTATGTTTTATTTAACTATTTTATAAACAAGCTTCCTAATAAACCAACCCATTAATCCTCCAATTCTAATAGCTAATTGCCTTACAAAATTTTACTATTCCTAAATAGGGTTTTATAAATTAGAGGTATAGGTATTGCTAGTGGTAAATTCTTTTAGCTCACAATATGTTATATTTGTGAGGTTAATTCTATTGGGATGGCTTCTTATCCAACTAAATCTGGATGCCACAAATAATAAAAATATAAACTAACAAGGTGAGAACCTATTTATTCCACATTATCCTAACTAATAACTAGTTATCATAAGCATAACAATATTACTTCTTAACTATATTAGTAGCATCTTTACATGTGCGCACGCACACATACGCGTGTGCACGCACACATATATATGTATACATAAAACTTTAAGTTTTGACATGATATATAAAAAAAATGAAATAAATATAAAATAAAAATATAATAACAATGATTTATGTATATGCTTCTCAAAAGAAATTTGTACATAAGTTACTATACATAATAAAGAAGAAGCTTTATGAGAAAAGCATCTAATTTTAGTAATATTATTTTTACGAACTTCCTTAATCTATTATTATAAAATATTTGAATAAAGAATTTCATTTTCTTAAAGTATCTTTTACAAGAAAAATTTTAGAAGAGTCATATTCTATAAATCATGACTTTATCCTTTAAATCATACAATTACCTAATTTTCAAATAATCATTAGCAGAAATGCCTGAGTTTTTACTAACTTAATCCTATTCAATTATGTATATTTTATGTTTTGAATTATCTTTAAGAATTAAAAAAAAATAATCAATCATCCTCTACTCCTCAATGTTATGATTTTTCTAAAGGAAAAATCAAAGAAGAATACAAATTATACGTCTATTTATTTTAAAATCCATTTGCTTTCAACCTTTTTAAAATTAAACACATATTCCTTTAAATGAATCGAGTTCACTTTTTTTAAAACTAAGAAAGAGGAAGAAATATACAATGTTATTTTTCATTCAATATCAAGAAGAAATTCTATCCTAAGTTTCCTAAAGGATTTTCTAGTAATGTTACTTCACCATCTTCAAAGAAAATATATCTTCTATTTTCAAAAATTTATCTTTAGAAAAAACTCATTTCTTTCAAAAGAAATGGAAGTTCACAAATAATCCATAAATTAATACAATTATATTTGTAAAATTTTCATATACCACAATGTCTTGTAGAAAAGCTTTTTAGAAATGCGGTTGCCTATTTAGTTTTCAAATCAATTTAAAAACCTCAATAGCTTTCTTTTGTATATAACTTCTCATCAAAATCTATTAGAGTCTTGTGATTTAAAGAAAATAGGAAAAGTTTTGAAAAATTGTTAAGTAAAACTTGTAAAGATGTATATAAGATGTCTTCATGCCAGTCATGATTGGCTAGAAAATAGATTATAACAATCAAGATGGCTTCGAATGAAAAACTCTATGACCAAAGGTGCAAATCTCTAATAGGCTAGTTTGAACAAGGAAAAACAAAGCTCTTAAGATCAAATTTGATAACTGATGCCTTAGAAAAAGTTCAGCTTATTAGGGAACAATTAAAAATGGCACAAGATAAACAAAAATCCTATATAAATAAGAGAAAGAAAGAATTAGAATTTTAGGAAAGAGAGATTGTCTTTCTAATGTTTCCCTATGAAAGGAGTGATGTGGTTTAGTAAGAAAAGAAAATTAGCACCTCTTTCATCAAACCTTTCTCGATCATCAAGCATGTAAAAGCGATAGCCTATCATTTGGAACTCCTAAATAGTTTACAAGTTATCTATCTAGTGTTTCATGTTTCTATACTTCAAAAACATATGCCAAACATATCCTATGTGATTAAATAAGAACCACTACTATTAGACTTTAAATTATTATATGGGAAGTAACCATTTGAGATGTTAGACCAAAAGGTTTGGAAATTAGGGTCCGAATAGGTTTCATCTATGAAAATTTATTAGGAACAACACAAAGAAGAGGAAGCCATTAGGGAACTTGAATCTAAAATCCATTTTAAGTACCCTCATTTATTTAATGAGTACCATACTTAATGTTGGCTAAATTGCATATACAAATTCTAGGTCAATGAATTATTGAGAATTTGAGAATGATTTTTTTTATAAGAAAAGAGTATTGCTACATCCATTAGATTTTAAATTATTTTATTTAAAAATAAGTAGTTTGTCACAATCCACTTTCGATCGTGACTAGCATGGATCTCATTACCAATTTTCGCAAACCTTAATAGATTTTTCCTCTTTCCATCTAATGAAAGTTTCCAAATGCTAGGAAGACTTAAATTTTCATTGTAAATTTTTATAGAAAAATGGATAGAGTCTCTTTTATTTTTTGTCACTTTCCAAAGGCCACACACCCTACAATATAACACTTGTTTTTATTCAAATACAACAAAATCATATTCATACACACAATACAATATAATTTCAATTTTACACATATGTAACAATCTAACACATCGTAAATCTCTATAGTAAATCCAATCCCAACTGTCAAATCTCTAGTAAGGCAATCTTATTTCTCCATAAATGCAATAAGCTTAAATATGCTTACTAAACCTAAAAATAATGAAGATACAACAGAGTGAGTTATAAGAACTTAGTAAGCATATATCTACTAATATCTTACTGGTTATTAATTTTATATATAAAAATAATCATAAGATAATCATATATTAAATTAGAAAGCATTAGCAAACTTATTTCCTAGATTTCTAAAATATATGCAACCATGCCCTAAAAGGAAAGTTCAACTACATATGACTTAAACTCTGTTTTTCATAACAAAATCATAGAACTCGCAACTTTCTGGTAGAACTCAATATCATATACTACCTATTTTAGGTAGGTATTACTCACACAAACAACCATTAAAGCTCAAGGCAAACAAATCATCACAATCACCTCAAAACTATGCAATTATGTCAAATAATGACATTATCTCACAAACAATTTCAATATCACATCTTATTTTCAAGTTAATATTATATTTTTCTTAATTTTTCATTGAAATTTCTCATTCGGCTTTTAGATCAATCGTATCCACTCCACATCTGTTTGCTAGGAATTTCTCATCTAGCTTTCAAAGCATCATCCTAATACAACCCATAATTTTCCATACCACTGCTCTAACACAATTCATAATTTCTAGTGCCATCCATAGCAGAATGCATAGATAGCATATAAATGAGAGCTTAACTCACAAATCCCATTTCACCTTATAAAATCTAACATACAAGTGACAAATAGGTCAACCATAAGCATTCAACAATCATTAATGATATTATCATACTTTCACTGCACACTTTGATCAATTATCAATCACTTAACAACTAACTATTCTTACATCAAGAAATTGAGTTTATATGTAAATATATAAACATGAATGTGAATATTAAAAGAAGAATACAATTCATAATATTTAAATCATCTTTTTATTAATATAAAAATAATGATGAGATATATACTCACTTGATAACCTTAATCCATCCATGGAGGTCCCTAAGCATCCATAACCATTTTTTTTCATATTTTCCTCCTATTATTACCATTCATAAAGATAAATTATAAATAGATAAATATTACTTATTTTCTTTAATTAGAACTGTCCATAGCTCGCTTTGCACACTAAAATATTAAATTTTAAGATATAAATGTACTCTAAGTATTATAATCTAGTACTCCAAAGTCTTAGAATATTATTCTATCAGTATTTCATCCAGTATCCAAATAATAAGGCTTTCTAAATTAAGTTTAAACTTTCAAAATATGAAATGATAATACTGCACAATTACTTTATTCATGATATTCTAGCAATCTTTATTGTAAAAATCAGGTGCTTTCTATGTTACCCCCATGGGTTCTAAACCCATGGGTATGTGGCAAAATGCAAGCCATTAGATGAGTGAGACCATTGACTTGATCAACTCATCTAATGACTTAAATTTAGCCACATCCCCATGGGTTTGGAACCCATGAGGGTAACATAGAATTCCCCTAAAAATCATAAAAAATACTATCTCAAAAATGCTACCAATGGGATTATGTGTTATTTTATAGCATAAAATATCAATCTAGCATCTTATAGCATAAAAACTGTACTTTCCTCATATATTATTATATATCTCAAATACTTATAAAAATAGGCATCTAGATAATTTTCCAACTAGAATGATAAAATAAGAGTTTTTAGTCCAAATATAAAACATTCAAAATATTAAAGTTTTATAGTGTAAAAATATTATATTCATATCACTCTAGCAATCTGCAACATAAAAGTTCTATTTTTCTGAGCCAATATCATATATTCAGAATACCTATAAAAAGGTTTTTTTTCAAACATGCATGATTCTTTTCTAAATAATAGCATAAAGTACTTCATATACATTTTAATCATATTGTTTTTATCATTTTATACTATAGAAATCATATTTTTAAAGTGTATTGTTGTATATGTCAAAAACACCTGAATGGGTCCTTCTTGAATTAACCTATAAAATAGCATAAATATTAAATTTTGATGATCTAAACCATCTCACCTTGCCACAAGCAAGACACTAATAGCACATCAACGGCAAGGTCTAGTTTGATCACCAGTAACACAAGCCTGTTAATTCCCTACCTATCATTGTTCAAATCTACCATAAATCATGGTATCTTTGCATTATGGAGTTGCAACCAACCTTAAGAGGGATGGAACATGGCGTGAAAAGGTTGGAGATGACAGTTTTTGTTGGGATCGAAAGCTAAACAGTTGTAAAAAAATTTAACTAATCGCAGCCAAGGATCTATGCAAAATAATTAGATTAGAATAAATATTTAGTCATTACCTTTTTCATATGATTCAAAGGCTTGATCATTAATCACTTTTTTTACTTGCTTTCGGTTGAAAACTTTGAGGTATCCATATAAACCCACAAATCATCATTGAAGATCCTACAACCACTTATTGAAATTCTCCTCTTTTTCCTCACAATGCTAGCTATGCCCTTTCTAGGGTTGCAGTCAAGGAGGGCTACTAGGATTTTCTATGTTAGGATGCATGAATAATCATTAAATTAACACCTAATAAGCTTATTTAAATAGATGTACAGAAAATCCTAATTAATTAAGCTTTGTTCTATATATAGTATAGACTTATAATTAGGCCTTATAATTATAATATAAAATTCTCATATACTAGGCCCAAACAATTTGGTCCATCAGTTTCAAATACGCTAGGTTCTAAGTGTACGACTCTACAGGCTTTCATTGCATTAACAATTATCATAAATCCTATTAATGATTGTAAACAATGAACGGTATCTAACAACATATCATTGTTACTCAAGTAATGAGAAACTTGGTAATTCAATTAAACCTATATATGTGATCATCATCTATGACTTTTTTGTTCTTGATATCTAGATTAAGTACGAGACATGGACTGTGTCATTCCCATATAGCTCAATTCAAATATTTTTTTATTTCTAAGTAAGCTAACTAAATTAAATATAATTGACATCTCATATCAATCTATCTGAATATGATCGTGCATTTTTCTCAGCTTTACTTAATCAAAGGGCCCACAAATGTCACTCCTATTATATAGGAGGAACAAATTCCATCTTAATCACACAAATCCTTCCATATGATGTGTGATACATCTAATAATTATCCTTGCATTCACTCAACCATGACTGATATAAAGCAGTGTCAAAATGTGAAACTCACATGTAGGGAACCTTGACAATCTCAAGTTAAAAGATCATGTTAATGATAATCATTGAGAATCATTCATGACACTCATATAACAATCCATGTAGTATTCTTAAGGCGGGTCAGTCCAGTACACAAGTTTTCTAACTTGTACTCATGTGTAAACTTAATATCTTATTTAAATTACCACACATGCTAGTCTTAACATATTAACATAATCCAATCCATAATAATATATGACTAGGAACATTTAAGAATACAATTATTCTAGGATTATTATTATTATAATTAAATATACTACGTAGATAATATATGTATAAATATAATAATTAAAATTGCCTTTAAAATAACATGATTCAAATTTTCAATCATCCATATGACTGGTTTTAGGATATATACACCAACAGTTTCACACTGGAAAACTATACAAAGGATAGTGGTCAATGTTGCTGCCTAACTTTAATTTGCTTCACCATCTACCATCACGTCCTACACAACTTCCAACGCCACCAACAACAGTATGAAGACATGAACAAAGGAATGCTAATAGCAACACCACAGCTGGTCGTAGGAAAGGTAAGGCAGTGTGAAGAAGGAGTGTGTGTTAGTGAAGAAAAGAAGGAGTTGGAAACTAAGAGAAGGAAGAGTGATTTTCGAAAAAAGGAAAAATAAAAAAGATGCCATTTACAGGATTTTATTCAGTGTAGTTGAAGTACACCTCTTATTCTACATCTCAAAATCTCAACCACGCAACTTACTTACCCAACTTCTTTTTTACTAAATCCTAACCATTCATCATAAAACTTATTTTATTTAAAATATCATTTCATATATATGCAATCCTTTACTAATACATATATATAAAGACATATATATAGATTTAATGAAGTTTAAATTCTTAAAATAAATATTTTAATTTCCAAAATAATTTACCAAACATAAACAATTTATTTTATAATCCTCTGTACCCATGATTACACAAATTATTTTCAACTTTCACAATTCATAATAATAATTTATCAAATACAAATAAATAATTCACCTTATAAATTCTTATAAAAAATATTCAAATAAGGCCTAAATCCATAATAGCTATTTAAAAATAATTCTATTTCAAATTTTCAAAAATACAAACAAATTATTTCATTTCTTGTAAAAAAAATATTTAATCAAACCTTGAATTAGTTTTGTTCATGTAAAAATAAATATTTTTCAATTATTATCATGGATAGCATTTTCAATATTTTAGAATCTCTTAATACGAAAAATAAACTTAGAATCAATATTAACAAAATAAATAAATAAATATTCACAAGTTTTGAAATTTATAAAAACTTTAAAAATGGATTTGGGATATTATATAGTTATAATAGATTGAGAATAAATTTATTTTTATAAGAACTTGGTTTATGAATACATAAGTAGTCATGATTTAAGGTTAAGTATGATTAAATATGAATCTATGAAGGCATGGAAGATTTAAAGGGATTTTTCCCATTTTTCCCTTAGGATCTATATTTCGTAAACCAAACCTATTTCCTTATTTTTCCGACCAACAACATCATATTCATTCTCTTCATCCTCTCCTAAGCCAAAATTCTAATCATCTTCATTGATCCTTTCTTGTTTAATTTAAGCATGGTAAGGGCTACAATACTCTAATCTATGCGATCCTTCTTTTTATTTCATTTTTTACTTATTAGATGATTAGAAAATGAAATCAAATGGGATCTAGATGTCTAAACTTTGAGATGGTGATTTTTCTAATGATTAGGAACTAGCCAACCTCCAATCTTATCACCACTTATTATCCTCTCTTCAAGCTATAAGTGAACATACTACCTAATCTAGCTTGTTTTTTGAAGATTTGAACAAGTTGAGGTAGGTTTTAAATAAAATGTTATAAGATGATGTTTAGTACGAATTGCATTTTTGAATCAGTGGCCATAATGTTATTTTCATATTGTATAATGATTGGAACGAATAATAGAACTTATGGAATGAAATTTGAAAAGGATTCCTTATAAGTGAATAGTAAACTCTTTTGCACTAAATTGATTCACAAATTGATTTAAGACTTACAAAAAATCATAAAAAGCCTAAATCAATTCAAGCTTTACAAAAATATACCAAAAGTCATGAATTAATACTAATTTAAAGGGTCAAATTTCATTTTTTTAGCAATAAATTAAGCTTTGTGGATTAATTGTGGAATGTTTACCTATATCTATGTACTAAGAAGATGGTGATGGTGTTGCAATTCCATTCTAATTGTGTTTATTATCATCATATTATAAATTATCCAAATTTTGAATGTGATCATTACAATGCACATTGAGATATTTGACGATGGAAAATTACTATATGTGTAATCTACCTACCATATCCAAAATTTATTTATGAAGGATAAAGATAGCTTAGAAGGATAAGAATGAACTTATGAAAGATAAGGTTGGATAAGAGTTACAAAGGAATTTATATGCTTTCTCTTTATATATTCCACTGAATAATAGTATCATGTTTTGATTTAAAAGTTGAGCTATAGAAATGTTAGGGATTTACTTAAGTAGATAATTTGTACATTTATAATTTCGATTTCAATAATTATATATAACATGAGATAGGTTTAAAAACAGTAATTCGATTAGTAAAGCTTAAATTACTTTAAATTATTATTATACTTTCCTAGAATATTTGCTCATTTAGTCCTACCTTACTCTTGTGCATTTATTTTACAAATTCATAGGTTGATACACCACTACCACAACAAGAATAAATTCTTTGCAACTATAACCATTTTTCATGGACAGTAAAATAAATATTTTGATTGTAAATAGATTTAACCTTGAATTATTGCTTAAAGAGCCTTAGTTTGTAAAAGTTTTATCCTAGGGTAGATAATGTTAATGTTAGGTAATCTTGGCAAAAATGTCAATTAGACTTGCTTATTTTTTAATAAGCAATAGATATTATAAGTAAGCCTAACTCCTCTTTTTCTATTAAAACCAATTAAGTGAATGTAGTATTTTCTAACATGATTAATAGTATATTAGTAATTGTTCTAACTTTTCTCCAAGCTATTTAGAAATGTCTTTGTGTGGGACAGTTAGTGAAAATCAAGAAACTGCATTCCATACTTGTCATAACCTTAGGCAAGTTGTGACAAAACCTCCAAATAATAATTCTTTCAAATGATCTGCAAAAATTTGCTAAAAAATAAAATAACAAAGATCGATCTTAACTTATAGAAGTAAAAAATAATAATAATAGAAATTCATACCAAAACCAAGAACACTTTTAAATATTATAAAAAAATAATTAAATAGAGACGTAAATCATACAAATTTATACCTATTGTGTAAAAAATCTAAATTTACTACTATAATAACTAACTATTTCATTCTAGTTCATACAAGAGTTGATATTTGATCAGCACTACTCTCCATACCATATAGTTTAATTTCTAGTTAATATTGGTCTAATATTTTTTAACACATAATTTGCTAATTGACTAATAACAATAATGCTTTCAATGAAATGATAACCAAACATGGACTTAAACCCTAACTTACTAGCAAATGTTAGTTTACAATTCCAACCTTATGCCACTCTGGTTAATAAATTCAACTTTAAGTCAAACTTTAACTTACCAGCAAATCACCACTTCTACTTGGAGTCGCTTTATGTACATATCCTAGGCCCGCTATTATACATCATCAATAATGAAACATTAATGTGTAACAAGTTTTCAAATTAGATTTAGAGCTAGATAATATTTGAGAACACTAACCTTAATCAGATTGCCTATTTTCAAGTCTTGGATCAAGCAATGCTAGTATTCGACCTTATCTTTCTTACAATCTTGCCTCTACCTTTAGCCATTAATCCTCTAGTTATTTAATAAATGCAAGCCTTCTCCACTAAATAGATTTTTCCTTTCTTTGCCTTAACTTCATAGGATCATCATTATAATGCATATAACAAAATGAGGCTTTTTTTGTAACTGTTCTATCCTTAGTTGCAAATATAAAACTTTAACAAACTTATTTAGTTTACTAGTTAACTTGGTGCTCTTGTCAACGCCTTTCAATGGTAGTAAATCACTCTTGCATCCATTACCCATTAGGATGTAAACACATGTCATGACCATTTTAGGCCATGACTAACTTGGAACTTAATTTCTTAATTTTTCAATTTCCATTAGCTTAATCTAATCTTGAAACTTAGTATCATCCCACAATTAATAATAATGCAACACATATTTCAAACACTACTAACATATTTATAAGAAAATATTTTTACTATTTCATATTCAACTACATTACAAGGTACAAGAAGAAATTTGTATTTACATTAGTATAATTATTATAGTTGCCTTGTACAAAATCATGTTGGGGAAATTTTACCCTATCGTGTTGGTGGCAAAGGAGCATATATAATAGTATTTGTTAAGAACTAATCAAAAGAAAGAATGAGTTTAAAACTCAACAGGTAAATAATCTACCCAACATTACAAGTATAAAGTTATCATAATTCCATTTCCATTTAGATTCATCCTTAATCACACATGATCACTCATATTCAATAACATAGATATTGAAAATGTATAAATAAAGTAAGAAAGCATTCAAATCTCCTTATGCCTTTTGGTCAACTTTATTCTCCCATGAAATCCTTATCCCTCTAAGGTTTACCTTATTTTATCATAAATGATTTCCTATATCTGATACTTATCAAAATTAACATATTTCAATCTATTTTTTCCATATTTTATATCATAATGATATACCATTTAGGGATTTCATCATCATAATTAAATACACTAGAGTGAATATGCTTAATATGTAAATATAAGAACCATTATGCAAATAATATCTTTAAATTCCATTAAACATGTAAAATTAGATAGAACATGGTGATACTCAACAATATAGTCAACTATAGAAGTTCAAAGGTAAAATTAAACCCCTATAATTGATTATATTTATCCAAAACGTAATCTTTGAGGCCATTAACATCTAAAAAGTAGCATTTTTAGGATAGTTGATTATATAGTCAATCATAAGCTTTCTAAGAGCAACTCTCAAGGCTATAATCCATTATATAGTCAAGTATAAGCTTAAAATTTGCAAAATTTTTGAAATTTTCACTGTTTATATGGCCTAACTTCATGAATTCATCCACACATACAACCATAACCTAGAATTCATCATAATACAAGTATCCATACTCATTCTTAACCCATAAGTAATAAGAAACCCATCTCATCTTATAAGTTACAAACATTCAATCATTAAATTTCCAATATTCAACCTTTTAATCTCATTAATACAAAATCATGCAAAATAAGTTAGTTTAAGTAAATTTCTACTTATTGTATGATGGAAGAGATAAAAAGGGATTAAAATTAAAGGTAACTAGCCCTAATTATTACAAATTCAAAGAAAATTAGAAAAGATACCTAAATCCCTAATTCCTTATTTGTGGCAAAAACTTATAATCCATTAGAATTACCTTGTTTTGGGGTGGAATTATTGATGTCTTCTTGAATTGATTGACTTGATTTATTAAGAATTGAAGAGAAAGGGAACAAGTTAAGGAGGAAAGGATAAAAGTGTTGAAGTGTTTTAGTTGCTAGGAATTTTTGGTTTAGAAGTTATAAGGATTTTTAGTTTTAAAGGTATTTTGGTAAATATCAGGGTGAGTTAGGGATATAATTGAAAAAATAGTTCCTAAATTGCCTTCATATACACTTACTTAATTCTAACTATACATTCATCTTTAAATATTTTACCTCTTTATAATCTTATAATTTTTCGTTTATTCTACCATAAAATATTATTATATTCTTGTAAAATTCTCATTCTAAAGATAACTATAATAATTAAATTACTAGTTTTACACATAAAAATATTCTAATTATTTCTAATTTCTTAAGGTTTAACAACACATCAATAATTATATCTCTTACAACACATTATACCATAGAAATGGCCTCCTTACACATACATACACACATAATATATAAATTTATTAGACTATTACTTTTTAATGCTAATAACTAATAAATGCAGTTCACTTAAATAAAAAAATAGAAAATATCCAGTAAAGAACATATTTCAAGATATGAAATTGCATTGAATATAAAATCATTTTATAAAGAATAATAATAAAATTTGCACATATTTCTAGATAAAAAAATATATGAACAATTGATAAATGGTTTTTTTTTTAATCTTTTACAATGGATAATACATATACTATCTAGGACAAGGAAGAAAAACTACTTTTTAATAGTAAAATAAAATAAAATACAATAAACTTGCTAAATTATTACATATTTTTTTATATCCCAATAAACCTATAGCATTCTATAGAACATGAGAAGACCCCAACACCTAAAAATTAGCAAGACATATAGTTAGCTACTTGATGTCATGTCAAATATGTTAAAATTATTTTATGGACTAGTATAATTAATGATAATTTGTAGTTTAAATTAACAAATGCATAAATAATGTAAAGTATTTGATTAAGCCAAAGTTGATGATCATATTGTAATTAGGCCTTAATACTTAGGCTTGTGTGGATGGTTTGTTTTGTAGGTTTTTATTCCTAAGTCTCTTATGATGAACAAATTAACCTAGTCCAACCTACTAAGAAAGATTCCAAGTCTCACCCTATATATATTTATGGTGACCTTATTAAAATACAAGGCTTGTAATGTATTTTAAGATATAAGAGTTGGGCAAATCCCTCCTAACACTTTACCATTTTTTCTTTGTCTTTCATATTCAAGGAACTTGATTGGACCTGAGATGCAAGGATAATTCATAATTATGGAATACCTCAAGTTTATTATTAAGAATGATAGATTATCATTTAGATACTTTAGATTTGTCATCACGCTATCAATTGACATACAAGTAATGTTTTTCATGATAATTTATTTCCTGATAAACTAATTTACACAAATTTATATGCTATGTAATATAATGAACCTGATCTTATAATTGGCTTGCATATTCTTAATCTAATTTTTTCAACAAAATATTTTATAGCTCTTTGCATAAATGGGTTATAGTTAGGGCTACCCATTTTTTCTTCATATGACCAAAATTGACCAACCCAAATTGAAGATAATTGGTTGAGGTTGGTTTGATTATGGCTCAAGTAAAAATCATAAGATATAGTCCTTCTTAGTTCAATTTTATTAGCTGTTTAATTATCAATTATATTTAGGTAGATTATGAAGGTTAATTATTTAACTAAAGGAGATTTTAGCCATTTTTTCCATTTAATACCAAATTCAACTAGCAAAAGCAATTTAAATCAATTCTAATTAATTATTAATCATTAATAGTATTAAGCATTTAAGCTTAAATATGTAAAACTAAAATTAGAAATAAAATCAAAATCATAAATACAAAACTAGACAAATAAATAAATGTTTAAAGAATACAAAAATAGAATCAAAAGTTTAAATCATTGCATAAAATTGGAAATAAAAATCATAGAATATTCATAGTACAAAAATAAAATAAAATTGTTGAAATAAAATAAAACACATGAACACAAAAAGCATTAACATTAAAATAGAAATAAAAAGTCAAGAACCTATTTTAGATGCTTAAATTAGAAAAATTGCTAACTACAAATCCATAAATGCAAAAAATAGGATAAAAAACTTAAAATGAAAAGAAGAAGAAAATAAGATTTGAAAAACTTTGGAAAACTCTTTTATCTTGACAATAATATGCACTTAGTGGTACATTAGTTGCAAATAGTATTTCTTTAGTAGATTTAGATCAAGAAAGGTAGATTCTAAAAAGATATTTCATAGGTAAGATAACCTAGTGGGATAGAAGTAAAGGTGAAAAGTTAAAAGCTTTATTAGGGTTTGCGTTTTGAGAAGGAATTGTTTTGATTAATTGAGTAAGAGGTTAGTCTATGCATAACGTATAAGACTATTTGAAAATTTAAGAAAGGTAACAAATGAATGCCATTTTTTATTCTCTTTTAATAAGGTAACAATTTAACTTAATTAGGCTCCATGTATATTAACCCTTTAAAAATTTTAAAATATTTTCCATAATGATAATTAGTCATTAAAGTGAAAATTTGAAATAAAATATTATGTGAAATAATTAAAAAAAGAGTAACATAAAATGTTTAAGAATTAAATATGATTAGAAGTGAATAAGTGAATGTAAAAGAGACTATAAGAATTTTCTAATTTTTTCCTTAGCCTTATATCATCTTATTCCTTCTATTTTTCAATCACACTATTCATTTTCTCTCCTTAAACCCTTTGATGTAATCCTAAAAAGGACAACCATAAAGAACTAGTTAAAAGAATAAAAAAAGAGCTTAAAAGGTCAATTTAAAGAGTTTTAATGCTTAAAAAGAGAGTTTAGAATTTGGAAAATACCTTACAATTAGCCTATGATGATGTAATTCTAAAAAGGTTGATCATAAAGAAGCGAGCTTGGAGGAGAACTTGATCTAGTGTATTAAAATTATGCCACTTCATCACCAAATTGATGTTGCACCACATCATACCACATTAGCCATAATTCTAATTAATGCCACTTCAGTCTATTTTACTATTATGTAATATTTTGAACCTTAATTTAGCATTTAAGACTTTAATTTATGTTTATTTTATATTAAATTATTTTAAAATATTTTAGGTTTTAATTTAAGATGAATATATTTTGGCCTATTTTGCTTTAAAATATTTACCACTTTACTTTAAGTAATTTATTATATTACTCAAGACTAATTGATTTTAAGCTTATTTAGTGTCATTTGAGCCTATTTTCAATAAGGATTTTAAAAAGTAATATGAAAAGGCTTATTTCTTATAACAAATTAAATTATGACATTTCATGAGTTAAATAAATGCTACCATCTTAAAAGCATTTTCTTTCTTTGATTCTTAACAGAACTTTTAAGCTTATTAAAGGATTCATCCTTTATGGTGTCTACCATCACTTACTAGAGAATTTCATCTTTTGTGGCATGATTTTTCATCACTTATCACTCCCTTTCTACCTTTTCTGGAGTGTGACATAAATATCATTCTAATTTTTTATTTGATCTGCTAAATTTTAGAATGATCCAACACAGATTCTTATCACCCTTCGACTTCATCATCTTCTTCTTCCTCTTCACTTGAGAAGTATAAGAGAGACACTGATTCTCATAAACTTTTTTTACTCTTCAATCCAAATCAAGGTAAGGCATTCTAGATTCTAATATATGCTAAGTTTTTGCTTCTTTTCTTTAAGATTGGATAGGTTAAGGAATTGAGCTTAAAAAGGGATTTTGAGCCTTAACTTTATTATTTTGATTTTCATATGAATACTAGCTATTAATCTACAATTACCTAACATGACTTATTAATCTATAATTCTCTTTGTTTAGCATTTCCTTCATATAAGATAAGTGAACATTCTAGTTGAATCTTAGGTGATTTAAATGATTTGAGTTAAAAATGTTAGGTTTTTCCTTGTTTATCCTAAATCTTGAGGAAATGTTATGATTATGTGCTTTTTTATATGAATTTCTTGTTGAATCTAATAATAATGATAAAGATGCAAGGTATAGTGATTTAATTATATATAATAGCCTAAAAAATAAATTTAAAGTGATTATGTTTCAAATGAACAGTAATTTAATGTGAAATTTTGCAAGAAACTTGGCTATAATCGACTAGATAGTCGATTATGCCCTAAAAATATATTTTTTAAACAAGCATAATTGACTATATAGTGGATCATGCCATTAAGGAATTATTTTCTTGCAACCTACAACAGACTATTCATTGTAAAGTTGCTCTTAGAAACTACTTAGTTAACTACATAATCAATTATATGTCTAAGGCCATGCACTATAAACCCCTTGTAGTTGACTATATAGTTAATTATACCCTTATAAAGTTACTTTTTGAGATTGTATAATCAATTACATAGTTAATTATATCTTATAAAATTTCACCATTATGTTATATAAGGTGTCAAGATATATGATGAAAAAAATATTTACTATTTTATTTTCTCTGATTTTATATCTTTTAAATGTTATATTTGCTTAATTTTACTAATTAGGCCTTGTTTTATAAATTGTGGTTAATTTTATAATATTGTGAATTTATTCGATAAATGTTGGATTTTAATACTATTTCTATTTTTTAGTCATATCTTAGGCTCCAGATGTCAGATTGAGATAAATTTTATATTGCTGAAAAGCTAAAAAAGAGATCTATAACTTTTATATTTTTATCAAAGCCCAGTTTGGACTTATTCAAGTCTTTATTTAGTTAAGAAGCTAAAGCTCTATCTTTATCCCAACTAAACCCATTTCTATATTTAGATCATATCTGAAACTATAGTAGTCCTATTAACATAAAACCAGTGCCTAAATTTTGCTAAGACATAGGCCTACAAGTTTGATGCTTATAGGTTTTCCAAATTATGTTAATTTCTTAGCCAAAATTTGATTGGAAGTAAGACCTATGGGAATTCACTAATTTATCTGATGAATTTAATTGACTTGTAATAAATAAGTCTGGGCTTCTAAAAATTAGAAAGGCCTTATTATTGTAATTATAAGAGTCATACAATCTTAGTCCAATAGGGTTTTAATTAAATTAGGTCAGAATATACACAGACTCAGCAGCTTGGCTTTTCTTTCTTTTCTTGTTTTCAAGCCATGGAATGCTAAAGACTCTTGGTTGATTCAAAGATTGTGAAACTCTCCTCTTCAAGGATTATGAGATCTTAATTAGTAATATTAATTTCTTCCTATTGATTTTTCTCTTTCTCAATTGTTTATGCTAAATTATTGAGATTGCTTATATTAAATGATGATTTGGTATAATTAGTACTCAATCTTGAGATTTCTATTCATTTATTGTTTGAATGGAAAATTATGGTTAGTTAATCATGATTTTTCATGTTAAGGTAGAGGGTTAGGGGATTAGTTTAGTGATATTTGATTTAGTTTCTTAAATTAACTTAATTGTATTTATAAGTCAATTTCAATCTAGTTTTGAGATTATGGCAGTTATTTAATTCATCTTCTAATCTTAATTAAACTCTAAGCAGTTATCTAGCATATGATTCATGGATTATTGCAGGGATTTTAGGTAATTCAAGGTTGAAAAATTAATTAGAACAATCAAATATTTAGTGATCTAAAATTAATCCATAATAAAAGCTATCATATCCTTGAATCGGTTGTTATTCATATATTGATTTCTTTCTATTTATTTATTGCTTTGCTTTTGTTTTGAGCTTGATTAGTTTAGTGCTTTCACTATAATTTCATGCAACTAACCTCTCTAATTCTACATAATTTTCATTCTGCATTCTGTTTCATATAACATTTAGCAAATTGAATTCTGTTTTTGCATAACATTCTATTTTATTGCATTATTATTCTATTTTCATTAGTTTCCTTCATTTTCATTGTATCAAAAAGTTAACAAATTGTATAGATATCGTTAGGAAATCATTTAGAAAGGTTAAAAATCAAAAGGATCGCTAGGGGTATGACCTGATTGTGCCATTATACTTTTAGCACACCACTTTTGTTTAATTTTGGTGCATTATGACATACACATTAATATACTATATGTTTAACAATATTGAGATTAACTGTTAGAATAATGTTAAATACAAAATGTGAGACCATACAAGAAGGTATAGTGGTGTTATACTATATGGTTTTATGTTACATATCGAGTTATTTGCTATAATTATGATTGAAATGCATTATTGTACATGAGAATTGAGATAAGGTGAGGTGATACTCTTGAAATTTAAATATTGTATCTGGTAACAACTTATAAAGGATAAGATTGAATTTGAGGGATAAAGACAAGCTTTTGAGGGATAAGGATGGATGAAAGTTAGAAGGAGATTTACTTGTTTTATGATTTAATTGCTTTTGAGATATTATTAAATTACTACTCTTAAATTAATAGATTGTGAGATGTGTTTTATTTATGCATCATAAGAAAGTCATGGTTACTACTGTTTAGTTTCAATTCACATAAGAATTAAGTTATAAGTAAAAGAAGGATAATTCTAATTGATAAGAATCTATTTATTTTATTATTCCTTATTTTATTAGAATGGTTGCTCACTAAGTCCTAGACTTATCTTTTCATGTGTTACATTACAAATTCTTAAGTTAAGACACCTCCTCCACTACTACAACAAGGATAGGTTCATCAGGAACTCCTTTTAGCATAGCTATGGACAATAACTAGATATCTTATTTGTAATAGGAATACTTCTTAGGCCTTGGTTTGTATAGATTCAAGAGGTGGATAGTGATTCTTTTACTTAAAGGAATGAGTTAGACCAGTTTATTTGAAAACACAACAGAATCTTATAAGCAAATCTAACCCCACCTTCATTTTGAAAATACTAACATAACAAATGAAGTTATTGTTTGTCAAACCTCATTATTAGTAGTATATATTTATATATACGTCATTTTATGTATTTATGGATAGGAATAACTAGGAAAGGCTAATGGAAACTGGTAAAATAAGTTCCACGTTGTCATGGCTAGTTTAGGTCATGACATCATCATTCTTCACTAGTAGATTACATTTTATGTAGAATAATGTATTATATTATATAAGGCTAAAAAAATTCTAGTGATATAAAGAATGTGTGGTATGAGAAACTCCAAAATATATCTTGAAATTAATACCCTAATACAATCCACATCACATACACCTTAATTAATTCATTTTTTAATAAATAAAATAAAAATAAATATATTATTACTTATATAAGATAATTAATTAGAACATTTCTCACAATCAACTTAACTTGATATTGGAATTGATTAAATATCCACTTTAGCAACATGTTAATTGATTTAGCCTTTATAAAAAATAACACACATACATCACTGATATACCATAATAGAGACTTAAAAACTAGAGAGCACATTTTTTAAGGATAAAAGAATGAATTCTCCTTTATTGAACAATCAATATTCATACATAATACATCAAAATGAATAGATATAAGCCTTTATATATTAGGCTTTAACCATAAACTCAAGTACCATAACAAACTTAGTCTAACTAACTAACTTTTAAATTTAAATTAATCATTACACTCCCTATTAATTTAGATTCCATAATGATTTAACATCTAGCATGCATCTAAGCTATTCAAACCTCTCTATCTTTAAAAGTTTTATCATTACATTTGTAATATGGTCTTCAATTCTATATTGAACAAATTCAATCCTCCTGTTACTCACCTGATCCCTTAAGAAATGGAATATGGTTTTGATATATTACTACAACCACGTAGAACTGGATTTTCAACTAAATTGATTGCTTGATGATTGCTAATAAGTTATCTACCATAATCTTCATAGGTATATCAAACTTCATATGCATCTGTTTTAGCATATTTCCTAACCAAACTTCCTACTAGGCATTGCTTGAAGCTCGCACTTATTTTGCTTCACAAGATAATAGCACAATTATAGATTGTTTCTTATAATTCTAAGTAAACACAATATCTCTAAGTTTAAACAAGTAGCTTAATGTGCTTTTTCCATCATTCTTATTACCATACCAATTAGAATAAAAAAAATACTAGTTTTTTGCTGTAATAATTTCTATTATTAAAGTATAATAAACTATAGATACAAGTTCTTTTGACATACCTTAGGATCCTTTTAGTTACTATAAAGTATAAGTACTAAGGTTTCTCTATATATTTGTTAACCAAACCCATTTCATAAGCTATGTCAAGCCTAGTGCTACATAGATACCTCAAGCACCAAATAATTTGTTCGAATAGAATAAGATTCATTGGTTAGTCATTCATATCCTCTTTTATCGATTTAAAACTAATGTCAATTAGTGTTTTTGAGATGTTACACTTATTCATATTGAATCTCTTTAGTATGTCAATTACATACTTCTTTAAATGCATAAACATTCTTATGGAAGTTTGAACAAATTTTATTTTAAGAAAATAGGAAAGTTGGCTCAAATCTAATAGTTAAAGTCCTTTTTCAACACTTCCTTGAAATTTTTATTTCATCCTCACTATTGTTAATTAGTGGAAAATCATCAAAATATAGGTAAATTAATAGGATAGTTCCATGTGTAGTTATTCTACCATAAATCCTATACTTATAAGTGCCTTATTCAAAATTATTTTAATGGAAGAATTTATCAATTCTTTTATTCTAGAATCTTTGAGCTTGTTTAAGTCCACAAAGGAATTTTTGAGTTTGTAAACTTTTTATTCATTTTTAACTATCTCAAAATTAGAAGGTTACTTCATATAGACTACTTTTTCCTTTGGGCCATTCAAAAATGCTGATTTTACATCTATTTAGTGCTTCTTCCATTCATTAAATGTTAACATAGCTACAACCAATCTTATAATCTCTATTCTAGCTATAAGAGGGAAAAGTTAATGATAACTAAGCCTTGTTTTTATAAGAAACCTTTTGCCACTGACCTTGTCTTGTACTTTTTAACTTCACCATTTGGCTTGATCTTTGTTTTATATACCTTTTTCACATCAATTTGTTTTTTATTTCTTGGTAAATCTAACAAATCCTAAGTATGATTCTCATAACTTTTATTCAAGTTTTTATCATAACTATTTTATCAAAACTTTTAGGTTCATAGCTTGCAAACAAAGCTAAGTGAATAAGATCTCCTTCTTCAATTAGTGAGCTACTTGGAAATATTTCAAAATCACTGAACTTGACTAAAAGTTTTTGTTTTCGTAAGGTTTATACTATTGCTATTATGCATCAATCTAGTCTTCACCCAGTATTTACACCTAGTTATCCTTTCTTAACACCTTTTCCATTTCAATAATTAATGGACTATTTAATTTAAGTTAATCATTGTTTTTCCAATTCGAACTTGAAACTCATTAACTATAACGTCCCTTTTAATGATAATATTACTATTAATTGTATCAAACAACTTGTAACCTCCAGTTGAATAATAGTCAATTAACACTATTTTTTCACTCCTTCCATTTAGTTTTTTTCCTTTTTCTCTCATGACACATGTATAAAGTATAAAAAGTCAAACACTTATGGATGACTCACTGAAAGTTTTCTTTCGATCCACACTTCTTCTAGGGTTTTAGACAATAGCTTCTTAGTGAGACACCTATTTAGTAAGTAAACTACATAATTAACTTCCTTATTCCAAAATTAATTTGGCATGTTCTTAGTTTTAAGCACATTTCTCACCATATCTAGAGTAGTTTTATTCCTCCTTTTTGCCAACCCATTATGTATAAGAGTATAAGCTATAATCATCTTATAAGTTATTCCTTCTTTCTTATAATACTTGTCAAATATAGTATAATTGTATTCATCTATCCCATCAATTTTTAATGTTTTAATTAAGTTATCACTTTGTTTTTTAACCATTGATTTAAAGAATTTAAACACATCAAAAATTTTAGAATTTTTTTAATAAAATATACATATATTTTTCTATTGAAGTTATATATAAAGAAAATAAAATAGATATTCTTACTAAGAAACATTATGTTGAAAATGCCATACATTTAAGTGGACTATTTGAAGTAATTTAGTGGTTTTTTTCTATTATAATAGTCATTTGAAATGACTTTCCATGTTATTTTGTAGCTATGTAAACTTCATAATATTTATCAAGTTATGTTACTATACACAAGATAAGTATTATCTTGGTTATTCTTAATTGATTTAAGCTTCTAAAATTTAAATGCACAAATATCATATGCCATAACCATCTCTTTTTACTACAGCAATAAGACATTGATAAGACCAATTATTGATCTCAACCTTAAAGGTTTTGTTCCTTAACAAAAGTGCTTTTAGTATCTTTCTTTTCTTCATACATGTAACAATTATATACCTTTTGTTCTATCTTTATTAAGTACTCTTTTTCAAGTAATTGCCCAAGACTTAAAAGACTATTTTTCACTGCTGGAGCATGGAGGATATCTATTATACAAGTATATCCACCATCCATGTGCTAAATTATGATACTTTCTCTTCTTCCTACATTTACAATGTTGTCATATGCAAATTTTACTTTTAAATTCTCTAATTTATCTAATGTAACAAAAAGATCCTTCCTCCTAATCATATGATTAAATGAAATTGTTCCTTGTTTCATCATAACTAGGTATTACCATTAATAATACATGTTCTTCCTTATGATCTTCTTAAGCAAAGCTTGCAACTCCTTCTACTTTCTTGTTAATCTTTTTAGTTTATACTCATTAGCAAAATGGCCCCATTATTTACTTTTATAGCATTGTATTAGAGATTTATCAAATCTCCCACCTTGGTTTCTTTCTCTTTTTGTACTTTTTCTACTAATCTGTTACCTATCTGAATTATTATCATTATATAAATTTTCCCTTTCTTTTTATACCTCATTTAATCCAATTCCATATGAGTTTTAAGATAAATTATTGTAACCTCTGCCTCTTCCATATCCCTTAGGTTTTCTTTCTTTTCTTGTAGAACTAGTGCTTATAACCCCTTTCACTTGAGACTATGCTTGAAAAGCTTATTCAACTAGTTTGTGTGACATTACCAATAAAACATTATCAAAACTCAAAACTCATTTACTCAGATACTATTATATCAATAAAACATTATCAAAACTCAAAACTCCTTTACTATTATTAAAAATTCTTAATTATTATTATTTTTTAACGCTGTATCTTTTTTTTATTCATTGATAGTATAAATATTTTACACTAATTGATGATTAAATTTAAATTGCATATGAAATACTACAAATTTTTTGAAATATTGCACATACATTAAATGATATGAAATATTACAATTTTCATATAAAGTATCACAAGTCCTTTACTATATTAACAAAACATTATCAAAACTCCTTTACTGCTATTAAAAATTTTTAAAATTATTATTACTTTTTAAATGACATATCTTCTTTTTATTCATTGCTAGTGTAAAATATTTTATATAATTGGTAGATTATTTAAATTGTATATGAAATGCTACAAATCTTTTGAAATATTGCACATACATTAAATGATATGAAATATTATGATTTTCATATAAAGTATCACAATTTTGTTGAATTAAAATTAATATTTCTCATAACATTAGATCGATAATTATGTTTATGTAGCATAATTTAATTGCATATTATAAGAACAATAATATGAGCAGGGTGAGGGAATTTAATGATTTGATTTACGTAATTCAATATATAGACCCGTTATATTTTATGCAATATCGTGCTCCAGTCATTTGAATCACAATTAAACTGCAAACAAAATTACTCCTTCAACTCAACCTAGAACTTTTGTTTTTAGAGCATGCACTAGTATTAGTTTTGATGGGAAAATGTAGTTTATATGTAAGTTAGAGAAGTAGGAACTCATCTTATATTAATGTATCGGGTAGTTTTATTCATTATAAGATTTATACCTATTAATTAAAATTGGGCTTAATTATTAATAAAGGCCCAACATTTTATTTCATTGATTTTGGGTTAATTATATTGACACTAATTTATATTACTAAATTATGGGAGGTTTATAATTAGAAATTCTAACAAATTTTTCATTTAAATCCAAAAATTTATGAAAAAAATTTGGTTACCAGTTTAAATGATAAAATTGTAATTTTTTTACATGTTTGTTACATATAAAATTTGGATACATTTACGATTTTTTGTATGAAAAAGCTATAAACTATTATATAAAATATTTTAAATTTTATGAATTTTATATTTAATTTTTATAAAATTCGTAACTTTTTTTTTTCTTTTGTAAGAGTATACAATAGTAAAACTCTTAAACGTACGTAAATAACATTTTTCGCGAGAATGCTGACTCCCCCTCTAGCGGCAAATTGGTCCAGACATGAGAAGGGAAGCAAAAAAAAAAATGTTTTTTGGGGGGGAGGGGAAATTAGTCAAACAATTGACTAGTCGCTTGACTTCCCAAACGCGGCAGTAAAACCTTAAAGGATATTTCCGCACCTACTTTGTTACGAAGTTCCATCTTGCATTTCAAACCTTGTCCAGCTCTCTCCAACAAAAATTTCATACACCATTATTCTAACATGCCTCACTTCCGTTTCATCGCAATTCATATTTCGAAATTGCTAGCACAACCCAAGTTATGGAGGCTCTTCGGATTTGCTTCATGCACAGTTGGACTGATTTCTTATGCTCTGAGCTTATCCTTTAAGCATCTCTTTGGTGAGTGGACTTTGCTGAAGATCTTGGTTTATGGCATGGTGAGTTCAATAATCTCCAGCGTCATGTTATCCGGAAAGAAATGGAAACTTTCTAGAAGTTTCTTGTTGAAAGCTCATGCAGGGTTTCTGGTTTTGATGCTTACCTCTTTTTACTCGTTTTTCCTTGATAAATCCATGGATGGAAAACCAGACCTACTTACCCTGATTTCAAGTGGTGCATTTGCTTTCATGTTACTTAGCTTGTCAAGGCAGATTGACCTCGGATTCGAAACCGATCTGTTTAACTTCTACCTGGGTTGTTTTGTTATACAACTGATGAAGATCAATTTACTTCTGGCTTTAGTTGCGGCGGCTTTTTCTTATTCACTCATCCTTCTTCATTCTTATTTGAATTCCAAAGTAGAAAAAATTAGGAGTGATGGTGGGGTCTCTGAGCATATATCTATCCAAATTGATACTGAAAATGATATAAAAGGTGCAGTTGAAATCCACAATAATCGTATAAATGAATTGTATAAGATTTTGAGTATTGAGGAAGTAAGCGGAGAGACAGTTATCTTGGAAGAAAAATTTATGAATGCAATATCTGCAGGATTTATAAAGGAGTGTTGTTTTGTTTATAGCAATTGGCGAAGACAAATCATGGAAGAAAGCTTGTTGGCTATGGAATTACCAAAGCAAAGCATAGAAGAAGTTCAACAGATGCCATGGCAGGATCTCGAAAACCAGATCGAACGTTGGATCAAAGCTTCCAACACTTTCCTTAGGGTATCACTCCAAAATGAAAGGCACCTATGTGATAGATTCTTCAGGTTTTCTTCCATTGCCTATTATACCTTGATGAAGGCTTGTCAGGCATCAGTCCTTCAGCTGTTGAACTTTCCTAATGTCATTGTTGCCATGGAGAACCGCCCAATGGAATGTTTCTCTAGAATCATCCGCTTATTTGAGACTTTGAGGGACTTGATGCCGGAATTTGAATCACTGTTTTCTCATCAGTACTGCATGATTCTCAGAAATGTTGCAAATTCAACTTTGAAGAGGTTGGGGGAAGCAACCAGAGGTTGTTTCACAGAATTAGAGATTTTGATTCATATGGACTCCACAGAGGCAGTTCCATCTGAGGAAATGATTTATCCAATTACAGAGTATGTGATGAACTATCTAATTGCTGCTTGTCAGTCTTGGCATACCCTAGAGCAAATTTTTGAACAAAGAGATAAGCTTGATGATCTGAATCTCTCGCCTTCTTCGCTCTCTGCACAGATAACTCGAATTATGCAGTTCCTAAAGAGTAATTTGGAGGCCAAGTCCAAAATGTACGAAGATTCTGCTTTGTGCTCATTTTCCATGATGAACAATTGGCTGTACATTGTTACGAAAGTAAGATATAGTCGACTGAGATTGCTTTTGGGCAAAGATTGGATTCGAAGACATGCAGAACAGTCCCGGCAACACCATGTGAATTACCTTAGAAGCTCATGGTTTAAGGTGTTGGACTTGTTGAAAGTGGAAAATGAGTCATTGGAACCTAATACTATGAAAGAGAGGCTCAAGTTGTTTGAGATGCAGTTCGAGGAGCTGTGCAGGGTTCAATCAAATTGGTCTGCTTTAGATGATCGGATACGGGAAGAGGTCAAAATTTCTGTGGAAGATATCTTGTTGCCAATGTATAGGAAATTCATCAGAAGATTCAGAAAAGCAGAAGAACTCGAGCAGCTTGAGGATAATAATTATATTAAGTTTAGAGTGAAGGATATTGGTGCCAAGATTGCAGAATTATTAAAAGGAAGCAATGGATCAACTAAGGTTAAAAATTTATAACTTACTAAAGGATTATGCAATAATGTGTGTGTGTATAATGTAGATTAAGATACATGACTATACCATGTACTAATGATCTAAAATTATTAGATTTCATTCAATCTATATAATTAATGAATCTAAGCTATTAGATTTGGTAATACACCATTATTATGATTCATGAAAGTCCCTCCCTACATATTTTTGTTCTACGTCCCTATATATTTTTGTTCCATGTCTCACAACATTGCCAGAGATATTTATTTCCCTTTTCCATGCAATACCTTACAAAGATAAGAATCACTTCAGCTACTTCCGCTGTCGGTACTAACTGTTAATTATTTTGCATGAAGGGCCTAAATCAGAGGTGCATGAATGTCAACAATTGACATTTGTTTATTTATACATAGTGAGTGTTTCATCTGAGCAAGGACCACTCCCCAAAAATCTGAGATTGGTTCTAATCCGATTCGTGCCCGTAAAAAATGGATGAGAGATCAATTAAAGAATCAACCAGTTCTCTGGTTATAGAAAGATTAATATTATCAAATGTTAGACAATGTTAAATCTGGTAACTCATGTGATATTAACTTCAATACATAATTCCAAACCAATGCAAAATTTTTTCTTCTTCTTTGGCAAAATAACCTATCATAATTTTCATCACTAATAAAATACAATGAGGCTGAGGAGAGAAACATGTCATGGTACATCACATGACAGCAAATTACATTTCTGATAATCTCAATTCTGTACCCTAAGCTTACACAAACAGATACATCCATACATACAAACAACAACCAGATGCTGGGCCTTCACTTTCGGCTACCGCCAGACCCACTGCTTCCCTGAAACAAACTGTCAATCCGGGCTTCAATCTCCTCATCTCCATACTTAATATACTTATCTAAATTTTTTCCTAGCTCAGGAACATTTTGGAACCTCCCAATGAAGCTTCCATAGGCCGGCAACAAGATTTTCTCGAGGGATATTCTTATCTCTTCTCTTAGTTGCTCATCAAACACAGACCATGTAGATTGAATCCTGCATAGCTCCTCAAACTCTATGTTAAACAATTTGAGCTTCTCTTTCATGGACTTTGCAGCTACATTTGGTGCCAATGACCCATTATCTGGCTTCAGCAAGTTCAGAACTTTATTCCATGAACTTCTTTGATAGCTCGCATGGTGTTGCCTAACTTTTGCAGTGTGTTTTCGAATCCAATCGTCACCTAAGAGGGTCCCTAATTCACTATCTTTTGCCTTCTGAACAATGTATTTCCCATTGTTCATCATGAAAACAGAGCACAAAGCAGGGTCTTTGTAGATTTTGGACTTAGCCTCCAAATTACTTTCTAATAACTCCATTATCCAGGCTATTTGCACAGATAGTGAAGAGGAGGCTGCAATTCTGTCGTCGAGCTTAGGGTAATCCTTCAATGGAAGCACATTGTCTTGGAAAACTTGCTCAAGGGTTTGTCGAGATCGGCAAGCAGCACGAAGATAATTCATCACATAACGAGTAATTGGATGAAGTCCGCCGCCAGGAACAGCTGCTTTTGCTGGATCTCTTCGAATCAGATTCTCCAACTCCATGAAAATTCCTCGAATTGCTTCCCCCAGTCTCTTCCAAATAGTGATTGCTTCGTTTCTAAGGAACACGCAGTACTGATCAGAGAACAACGACTCAAATTCAGGCATTAAATCCCTCACTGTCTCAAACACATCAAGGATTCGGAACAATCGCTCCGGTGACCGGCTGCCAATTGCGACGGCATCCGCGAAATTCAATAACTGAATCGTCAAACCTCGACATACCTCCATGAAAGAAAGGTCAGCAGCGGAAGAAAACCCAAAAAACACTCTATCGCAGAGCCTCCGTTCGCTGGGAAACAGAATCCGAACAGCCACGTTGCAAGCTTTGATCCATCTTTCAATCTCGTCCTCAAGGTCCTGCCACGGCATCTTGTGTACGTCTTCGATGCTTAGCTTCTGTAACCCTAATCTCGACAAGCTCTCCTCCAGGAATTCTCTCCGGCAACTGCTGTAAACATGGGAACAGTCTTTCCCAAACCCCGCAGTTACCATTCGCTTCGCAATTTCATGAAGATCGTTGATTGTCCCTGACGGGAGTGCGTCAATTAAGATGTCGTAATCAGTGACCGGTTGCGCCACCGGAATATGATCTTCTTCGCCATTCCCGAGAACCCTTCCAACTTCATTGTCTTCTTCATCGTCTTCAGAGTCAAAAGACAAAGTTGACTCGCCAGCACGAGTCAGGTCAAACGATTCGCCGCCGCGTTCCATCAGAGACCGGAACTCGTCCTCAGCTCGGAACATAGCATGCTGAAGCATGTCCTCCGCGCGTAACAAGCACGCACCCACGGCTTTGTCGGCCGCCATGGGGTTCCAGTCGCCGATGGTGGCGGTAAGCTCGTCAATAGCATCAAGGAAGGCGGCGGAGTCGGCCGAGTCAGCCCAGATCGGGTTATCGGACGACACGTATCGGGAGATCCGACGGTCGAGAGACTTGAGGGCATGTTCGAGTGCAGCGGAGCCTCTCGGATCATCTACACCATCTTTATCAGAAAGGTTCTCCCTTGAAAATCTACCATCGAAGTTGTAGAAGATTTGGAGGATATCATCATCATCCATGTTGTTATTGCGGCCCAGCGTCTTTGCTATGTGGCGCGCCACAGCTAATAACTTCTCTTCGCCGTTCTCCGCCATAGAATCAAACACTGGGAAGTACTTCTGCTACTGCCAAATAGTTTAGAAATTAGAAGCTCTTACATTGCAGAGAACCAAGAACAAGGAGGAAGAAGATAGGTTTTGGATGAAGGAGGAGACTGTGAAATGACGATAACGGGCTTTGAAAAACGCGTATTCCGATGCAGAAAGCGATGGGGCGAAGGGTAAAGTTGATGAGAGACGACAAAAAGAGAGAAAAGAAAGATAAAGTAGACAGGCCTCGTTGGACAGCAACGTGGACAGCGGTTTCTGACTGTTGGATTTGGGCGGGCTGCGTCTTGCTTTTTCGGCAGAATTTAATTTAATAAATTCATTTTTTGGTAGATGAAATTAATAAATTAGTCTGGGTATTATTTTGACTTTTGACTAGAGTTTTTGAAAGTATTTTCTAAATAATTTAAAATTGCCCAAAAATGGAAATTATGAGAAATTGGGCTTCGGGTTCGGATCCACCATGGCTTTGTCTGTTTTTTTATTTTAAGCTTACAAGATAAAACGATTTTGGATTACAAATCCCTGGACACTAATATAGAATTACTTCCCTTTTGTTTAATATTCAATTTAAATTATATTTTTAAATAATAAAAAAAAATTATTTATCTAATCTTTTAAAAAATTAATATTATATGTATTATTTTCTTTCAAATTTTACTTTTATTATCTAAATAAATCCTCAATAATTTTATTTATCAATTAATTTTTAATTAAAGATATATTAATAAATTGTAATTTATTTTTCATAAAATTAAAATTATTTATTATATTTTTTAATTTTTACACATTAATCTTAAATGATATTTAAAAAACAAAAATAAATAATTATTATTTAAAAAATAAGTTGGTTACTTTAATTTCACCAAAATATTCGGTGATTTCGGCCCAATAATTTGAGTATGTTTGCTTTGCCGTTGTCTTGTAAAGGAAGGGGGGGGGGGGAAACTAGGGCTCCGGAAAGAATTGTTCTAAAATTGAAATTGAGCTCCGATGGTTGCAAATCGTCCATCTTGGGTTAATGTAGTGAATGAATCCAAAGAGTTACAACACATGTGGGGCAATTTTTACTGAAACAATATGATATAAAATGGAAACATCCAAGGCAATAAAATAAATATGGTTTAATCAGAACTAAATGCCAAATTCAGAAATTAACGGACTGTCCAATGAATAAGATCAGAACTAGAAAAATGCGTTTCAGATCTAACAAAGCACCGGTCTTTGTTCTTAATTTGCTGTACTCAGATTTAATGGGCCAAAAAAGCTAATTAATACGGTGTATTTAAAACGTGTGGAATTAATTTAACTAATACTATATATGTGCTTGAGTTAAAAAAAAAAAGGAAAAAAAAGTGCCAATTACAAAATTGAATAAGAAGTAACTATGATTAGCCATTTAGATGGTCATGATGAAAGAAGTTACTTTTTTTGTCTAAATGGGAAGTTTATTAAGAATAATACGATTGGTTAATATAAAAATCTGTATATTCTCCTTTACATTGGGTGAGTTGAATGACTCCATATCCCCCCCCCCCCCAACAAAGAAAAAGGCCTACTTTAATCATTGAATTTCTACAATAAGCCATAATCCAATGATTTAGAATTTCAGAGTATACTCAAGAAAGAGAATTTGAGCCCCCACAGGTTATATGAAACCAACCTTACCCATGAAGACAAAGTACTTGAACTTCGTACACGAGACCCACGTGCCTTTTATAAGGTGTGATGACTATATGAACAGAGGAACGTGCTGCCGTGCCTGTGTCCGCAGAATTTTAAAATTAGGGACGAAACGATTTTATGGTAAATTTAATTATAATTATGTATATTAACATATATAATTAAATAATTTTATTTTAATTATTTTTAAGATTATTGCATCATTTCATTTCAAATTTTAAAATTCTAAAGTTATTCTTAGATGGAAAATTTGAATATCTCAAAAAATTTGGAATACTTGAATTTTAATTGATTTCATTTCAAGAATCACTTGTTTGAATAATTTGATTGTGTTGAAGAATTTTTGTCCGTGTTATTACTAGGAAGAATTATTTACGTGTGTTGATTAATAACAAAACTCAATAGAAAAATGATTAAAAAATTCAAGAAATTAAAAAAATTATAAATATATAATTTAATTTTTTTAATTTATAAGGAGCTAATAAAAATTAAATAAATTAATAAAGTGCATTAGGATAATATATTCAACTTTTATTAACGTAGATTTATTTTACTTTGTTATATTTTATATCCTAAATTGTTCAAATGTTTACTTGATATTTTTTGTCACTTTTACAAGTTAATAGGAAGTTTATATATATATAATAGTATAAGAATAATAATTCATTTAACAAACATAACAAAAAACTTGAATTCGAATATTAAATATAATAAAAAATAAAATTTTATAAATAATATTCGATATTATTGTACTATTATTATAATATTGGCAAAGTTTAATAAAAGTAGATGGAAGAGCAAGAGAATCGCTCGATTCTGCCTGTTTAGGTTTGGGTTGAATTTCAGATACCGGCTTTTGAAAGCATGGAATTCCCGTTATGAATACTTCAGAATTTCTAAAATTCTCAAACATTGTAACCAAACTCGGAATTCATATATCGGCATTTGAAATGATCTTAAAAAATGAATTCCCTGGTTAAATATCTTCAGCCAAACACACAGTAAGGTTAGTATAGAATTCCCCCAAAAATATATAGTCAATTTCTGATTTTCTTTATAAGATTTAATTTTTTTGTGTCCTAAATTTGACGTCGGATCCTAGTAGACTAGTCAGTTTTACTATCATTAAAAGAAAAAATTATACAAACTTAAATCTAAAAGGGATATGAATTTTATGCACCCACTTATACTTGTAGTGAGGTTCAATTGCAAATGTGAATATGTGGCAAATGTGAGCCCTGGATATGGGTGTAACATTAATAATGCGAAAATATTACGAGACACATCGTTTTTTCAACAGGAAAAAATACAAAATATTTACCACAATTTTAAGGTAACTAAATTTTATTCTTTTAATTTTAGAAATTTAAAAACCACTTATTTAAATTATATAAAATTTTAAATTAAAACTCACTGTTAAATTAATTTATCATTTTTTAATTATGATTTATTTTCAAATAAAAATCACAATATTATAAAATACTAATTTATATTATTATCTTTTGCAAATAATTTCTATATTATACAATTAATAAAAATTAAATAAGATATATATAATATTACTTAAATAATAAATTAAGAATCATTATTCAAAATTTTATTAAAAATCATTTAATTTGATGTAAATTAACAATGGGCGTAAATTTAAATTTTTATAAAATTTAAAAAAATAATTTTAAAATTTTTTAAAATAGAAAAGCATAAAATCCATTCACATCAAAATTGGAGGGGGTATTTTGATTTTTTTGTTTTTTCTTTCCAATTTGTAAAGCAACCCAATAGGAACAGGCAGCACCATAAGCTTGGAAAACGGACGGGGCCAAAATCAATCTCAAGCTCTTAGGCACATAACTCAAACAAGACTCTGGGCAAGCTCTTAAGCACATTAGTATGGGTTTGAAACCCCACAAAGATCTTAAGCACATTTTTCACTATATTTAGAATAGTTATAAATTAATTCAGCATGTTGTTGGTAGGATACTCAGATGATTTATTAAAAGTTTTCTTTTTATCCACACTTTTTAGGGTCTTACAAATTAGCTTCTTGGTGGGATACTTATTTAATAAGTAAACTACACAACTAACTATCTTATTGCAAAATTAGTTTGGCATGTTCTTAGCTTTGAGCACATTTTTCACTATATTTAGAATAGTTCTATTCCTCTTTTTTGCTACTCTATTGTATTTAAGAGTACAAGGTGTAGTTATCTTATGAGTTATTCCTTTTCTTTGCAATACTTGTCAAACATGGTAAAATTGTATTCACCTCTCCATCAATTTTCAATATTTTAATTGAATTGTTACTTTATTTCTCAACCATTGATTTAAAGGATTTAAGCACATCAAAAACTTAGAATTTTGTTTAATAAAGTAGACCTATATTTTTCTACAAAAATTATCTATAAAGGTGATAAAATAATTGTTCTTACCAAGAGACATTGTGTTGAAAATGTCATACATCTAGTGTAATAGTTCAAGTAACTTAGTAGTTTTTTTTTTCATGATAATCATTTGAAATGATTTTCTATGTTATTTCCTAATTATGCAAGCTTCACAATATCTGTTGGGTTGTGTTACCATAAGCAAGACAAACATTATCTTGGTTCTTCCTAATTGATTTAGATTTTTGAAATTTAAATGCATAAATCTCATATGCCATAACCATCCTTTTTTACTATAGCAATAAGATATTGATAAAACCCATTATTGATTTCAATCTTAAGGGTTTTGTTCCTTCACAAAAGTGCTTTTAGTATCTTTCTCTTCTTCATATAGGTAACAATCATGCACCTCTTGCTCTTTCTTCATTGAATATCCCTTTTTAAGTAATTGCCTAAGGTTTAGAATATTATTTTTCATTGCTAGAATATGGAAGACATCTATTATGCAAGTATGTTTGCCATCCATCTACTGAATTATAATATTCTCTCTTTCTTCTACATTTACAATGTTGTCATATGCTAATTTTACTTTTGAATTCTCTAATTTATCTGATATGATAAAAAGATCCTTCCTCTTAATCATATGATTAAAATAGCCTCTGTCTAAGAACTAGAAATTGAAGTTGTTCTTTATTTCATCATGATTAGATGTTAACATTAATAGTACATGTTCTTCCTTGATCTTTTTGGGCAAAGCTTGGAACTCATTCTACTTTCTTGTTAATCTTCTTAGTTTTTCACTCATTAGCAAAATAACCCCATTTTTTACATTTATAGCATTGTATTAAAGATTTATCAAATCTCCTACCATAGTTTCTTCTTCTTTTTCTACCTCTTCTACCAATTTGTTGCATGTTCAAAGTATTGCCACTATCTAAATTTTCCCTTTCTTCTTGTACTCCATTTGATCCGGTTCCATATGAGCTTCAAGATAAACTATTGCAACCTTTGCCTCTTCCATCTCCCCAAGGCTTTCTTTTTTTTTTTCTTGTAAAACTAGTGCTTATGTCCGTTTTCATTTGCTATTATAATTTAAAAGGCTTATTCAACTAGTTTGTGTAACATTCTTTCATTTAATCTATGTTCATATTCCTCCAAAGCTACTTAAAGGTCATCAATGGACATCATGCTTAAGTTTTTTAATTCTTCTATTGCCACTATGATATAATCGAATCCTGATAGTATAGTTATAAGAATCTTTTTAACAATTACTAAATCCCCAATCTTGTATCTGTTGTTTTTCATGTGATTAGTTAATGAGATCACCTTAAAAATACTTATTGATGCTCTCCTTATTCTCCATTTGCAATAATACAAATTGTCTCTTTAAAGTTTATAATCTAACTTTCTTGATCTTTTCTGCAACTTTGAAGTAGTTGTTCAAAATATCCTATGCGCTTTTTGTTGTAGTGGCCCCTGTTATCTTTCTAAATACAACACCAATAACATTTTAATGAATAAAGAAGAGAGCTTTACACTCTTTCTTCTTATTTTCTAGGTACATTTATTTATAGAATTTCTTCAACGTCTTTCGTTAACACATTTAATTGCCAAATAACATTTTTATTTGCATGCACCATTTATTGAAATTATTTCCATCCAACATAAAAAATGCAGTGTGAAACAACCCATTTGTGTTAATCATGATCAACCTTGCACTTGATACTAGCTATTAGAATCAATTCAACTATTGGAATCAATTCGATATTTATACCAACTTTTGGAATCATTTTGATAGCACTTGAACGTGTAGATTGATTAAGCCTTTATATAAATACAATACACATTATTGATACCATAGCAAAGACATAAGAACTAACAAGCATGTTTTTTAAGAATGAAGGAATAAGTTTTCCTTTCATAAACAATCAATATTCATACATTCTACTTTAAAATAAACAAATATAAACCTTTATATATTAAGCTCTAATCACAAACTCAATTACCACAACAAACTCAATCTACTTAATTAATTATGTAACTTTTAATTTTGAATTAATTACTACACTTGAGATAAATTTCTCTGTGTGAAAATTGAGCTATATATAGATTTACAAGTGAATAATTAAAAATAAGGTTATGCTTCAATATTCTTTTGAAAAAAATTGTATTGTAATTGTAACTTCTTCCTATTAAATGTTATATGAAATGATTTAAATTTTACTCATTGTTAAAGTAAATTAATTTTATATTATTACTCATTTATATATTATTATATCAATAAAAAATTATCAAAACTCCTTTACTGTTATTAAAAGTTTCTATTTATTATTATTTTTTTAATAATATATCTTCTTCTTCTCATTCATTAATAATATAAAACATTTTACACTAATTGATAGATTAAATTTAAATTTTATATGAAATGTTGCAAATTTTATGAAATATTGCACATACATTAAATGATATGAAATATTACAATTTTCATATAATATATCACAATTTTGTTGAATTAAAATTAACATTTTTCATAACTATAAATCGATGATTATATTTACATAGCATAATTTAATTGTAGATTATAAGAACGATAATATGAGTAAAGTGAGGGAATTTAATAATTTGATTTAAATTCATTATATTTTACGCAATATGGCACTCCAATCAATTGAATCACAATCAAACTTTAGACAAAATTACTTCCTTTGCTCAACATAAAACTTCCTTCCTTTTTTTTTTTTAGAGAATGCACTTATACTAGTTTTGACATAAAAAAGTAATTTAACCTAAATTAGAGAACTAAGAACCTAACTATTCTATTCATCATAAAATTCATACCTATTAATTAAAATTAGGATTAAGTACCAATAAAAGTCCAACACTTTTCATACCTGTTAATTAAAATTAGGACTAAGTACTAATAAAAGTCCACCACTTTATTTCATTGATTTTGCACTAATTACATTGACACTAATTTATATTTCTAAATTATCAGAGGTTCATAATCAGAAATTTTAACAAATTTTTCATTTAAATCCAAAATTTTATCAAAGAATCTTGGCTGCAGGTTTGAATGATAAAATTGTAAAATATATATATATATATATATATATATATATATATATATATATATATATATATTTGTTACAGGTAATATTTATATATATTTACAATTTTTTTATGAAAAAGCTATAGACGATTATATAAAATATTACAAATTTTATAAATTTTACATTTAATTTTAATAAAAATTCGTAACTTTATTTTTGTTTTGTAAGAGTATACGATAGTGAAACTATTACAAGTACATAAATGACTTTTTCACGAGAATGGTGACTCCCAAATTGGTCCAGATATGAGAATTCTCGCTTGACTTTCCAAACACGGCAGGAGAAATTTCTCAAGGGAAGAAAATGATGAATGGAATATTGTGGGGGTGTTGATCTCTTCTCCATTGATGATACAAACATTAAGAATGAATACTTTTCTCTTTTCAAGCACCATAAGCATGGAAAACGGATGGGGGCCAAAATCAATCTCAAGCTCTTGGGCACATAACTCAAACAACACACTGGGCAGGAGCCAAACGTGTAGCAACTAATATACAAAGATGGGTTTTAATGGTGGGCAAGGAATGCTCCAAGAGGGAAATGTGGAATTATATATAGCAAATAAATAAAAGCCTACCAAGAGCTTCCTTTATCTTATTGTCATGACAGTAAACCTATTTCCTGAATCTGCAACATTAATGGGGGGGAAAAAAGCAAAAGAAAAATAAGATGAAGATTTGAATTTACAGTCACACTGGTCAACTGCTGTCTTTTGCATATCCACTTGTCTCTTCAACGACTTTTGTCCAGACATTTGCAATTTTCTCTGCATATCCCACCTATTCATCCACACACAGCCTTGCTTAATAAGGATAACAGAAAATCAATGAAACTAACATAGTGTCTTTGAAGCTCGTATACCATGAGTGCGCGGTTACTTCACCAAACAAAAATGAATCATTGGTGCTTATAATATTTACAAAAGACAAATTTACCAAAAAAAAAAAAAAAAAGAAACAACAACAACGGCACACGTGATGTCCTAGTTTTAGGATAACATTAGAATTAGAATGACACGAAATATGTATAGTGTCTTTAAAATTAGAAAAAGAAGTTATACATTCGGAGATGTTTTAGTATTGAACTCAAATGGTTTATACGGCTTTAAGTAACTGGTTTTGAAGAAATTTTTGACAATTTGATATGCAACCAGATAGGAGGAAACAGCCTTCTTTTGGCGACCAGCATTTTGATAGTGTGGAGATACACTTATCTCACCTATCAGGGCTCACAATTCATGATAGAATGTGATATCTATAAATACCATCTAATCAAATGTAAAAATAGTACTGCAGAAACTTGTAATCTATGTGGTGATACAATGACAGTGACACAAACAATCCAAAGAATGAAGATTAGTTATAATACCTGATTGACTACAAATCCTTTCAACATGTCTAAGAAATCAGCTTGCCTATCTCTGTCAAACCTCTCAAGTTCACTCTTGTTATTTTCCTGCATTTCATATGTTATCAAGCAATCTCAGATCCAGATAAAGAAAAAGAAAAAATACATGTATGCATTTATGAAAATATAAAAAATTGTATTATAAATAATTCAGGAAATAAAAAAGGCAAATAAAGGGATTTGAACATAGACAAAAGAAAAGAAATATAAGCTAACATATCAGTTGATACCATAAGCTTGCTAGGAAAATTAACGGGAGTCCAAAATGATGTCACATGGTCCAGAATTCTGAAGGTAAGCAAATCATCAATATTGATGAGTTAAACATAACTAGGAGAGCAAGAAAATCCCAATCAAGGGCAGGCTTGAACATTAAGTAGTTCGAACAAAGACCTGAAACCCGTTGCATCAATGTTTGTATACATCAGAATGCAGTAGCATTCCATCCTTAATAGTAGGATGGAAGAAAGACGGATTAGACCTTACAATAATTATTAGTGCTTGAACTGATATGGAATAATGATATCTGAAACTAGTGCACTCCATCACTGTTTGTCCCATGCAATGCTTAATTCACTTACTAAGGGCTGTCCATCGCTAAATCTACAAGAATGTCAACTTTGCATGCTCTAGAAGCATTGGCAATTTAATGCAAACTTGCTACTCTATGATATGATTCTAAAGATTTAACAAAAAGATTAACCTTTAAGAGGATCGCTTGTATAATTGCTTATCAGCAGAAAGAATACTCTACACAGGGATCAAAGTTTTCAATTACAACCTTTGTATATATACTTCACGACATCAACTGGGCAGGAGATATTTTGCTCAACTTGGGATTCAAATTAGGGGCTTCCACACCTAGGAAGTGGGGTGGATGACCATCAAATTAAAGGCTGACGTGGAATGGACCCTTGTTATGAAAGGGGGTTAACATAACAGGCATAGAGAAAACCATGTCAACAATTATTTTCTGTCAAATAATGTGTCTTGCGTCCAAAATGCACCAAGCACTGAAAAAGATGTAATGTACTAAACAACACATCATACAATAATATACCGTCAGAAAAAGCCAAGCCTGAAATATGGATGAGACTAATAGATGGTCTAAACTGAGGACATAAGAAATAATAGTGGTGAAAATGGTAAGAAAAGGATCAAATGCAATTGATATAGAATGGGTTCTAATCCAAATTGGAACTCCACAAAATTTAGCACGTAGCTCTCGTGAAAATATCAACATATTAAGTATATATAATATGGGCAAGGGAACAGATGTCTTTTTTGAGAGCACACTGTCAATATGATCATGTACAAAACTTGAGCATTAATACTTTAATGCTTCAAAGGTTAAAAAGAATAGTAGAGATACCCTAACATGCTTTATCGAGCACAATATGAACAGTGAATAAGAGGATGAGCCAAAGCAGGTTCACACGAAAGAAATGCAGATAAAAAAACAAAGATTGGAACTACAATTCAGAACTGACAATAGAGACAGGCATTGATTCAGAAGTAGTAAGTGAACATTTCTATAGAAAGCAATCTGAGAAATGGGAGTTTTGATCAAACTCAAACTAGTTGCCATTTGCAAGCAATATTCAATTGGGTATTGGGCTATTTGCTTTAGTTCCTGGGCAGTAGGGTTTATTTTCAATCCTTTATAGCAGAAGCTCACTTCATAGAAAACTAAGATTAATGTATACTTCAGAATTATATTCATTATGGAAGGGTACAAAAGGATTTAGATTTGCAGAGTGCAGACACACCGATAAGGTACAGACATACGAACACTTGAATCTCATACGGATAATAATAATGGACAAACCAATGAACAGTTACCAAAAACCTAAGACAGTAGGATGTCAAGGTGTCAATGTACACGAGCACATCAAGCTCAAGCAGAAAACTTAATATTCCGTCCCACTGGCATGCAGACCAAGGGATTGAACAAAGCACAGAATTAAAAAGTACAGTAGATTGACATGAGTTATAGAAACCTGAGCCCTTAAACTCTTTAGAAAAAATGCTGAAAACCATTTGGATCACAATTCATTAAGGATAATAGGAGATAACCCTAACTAGTAGAAAATACCAACAAACTTCTAAAGCACCAAAGATCACAAAACAATACCTTGATTCGTTCATATTCTCTAATTGCAACATTTTTGGCATCCTCAGTGGCTCCTATGGTTTCTTTTAGCTCCTCTAACTTGCGAATCCTCGATTTGTCACCACCAAATATCTTAGATGATGCTGCTTCAAGTTTTTCTGCCCTTGACTCCAAAGAAGATAGTTCTGATAAAAGAGTCTGCACTGTCAATAATGCACTTGAGCGATCCGAGAAAGCACCATGGACAGCCAACATTAACCCCAGATAATCATGAAGTGTATCCTGCTATGCCCAAATTTAAAATCCATCAACATATTTTGTAGGTTATCCTTCAGTAAGAACATGGACTCTCTAAGAATATGAGTGCAGGGTATCCACATGGTACGAGAGAAGATAAAACAAATGAAATTACTAGGATCAGGAATCATTTTATCATTTGATTTGAAAGTTTTTTTCCCCCATTATTGAAAGGAATTTGCTAACCAATAGTGGTAACTGGTAATAATCAACCTAATGAGAAATATATATTTTTCAATTGAAACAGAAAATGAAATATATACAATAACAACTACTAATCCTGATTCAATTAGATGGGGTAGGATATATGGATTATTTGACCCTAAAACCTAATTTTAATGAGAAATATATTGTTGCATATTTCAATGGTTTTGCAATTTACCAAATGCTTCACAGTCTGAGTATTTAATTCCCGGTAGAATCGGCTAGCTTTGACAGCAGCTGTAGCCAAACCTTTCATATCAGCAGCTCTTACTTTCTGAGAGTTGAAGATAGACTCCTCATTCTCAAATTTTGTCAATTTTATAAATGCCAACCCTAATTCACCCATTGTCTCTCCCATATCTTGCTGAGCTTTGACAAGTGATTCGGCCTGCATGTTATTGAAGCATGAGAGGGGAGACTAATAGACATTAAGCATTTAACTAAAAGAAAGAGAGAAAAGAAACACACGCTTGTTGTAAGACTGTAATACATATATTTTTAGACACAGGCAGAAACTCAGATATATACACGGGTTATTAGCTAGAACCAAAAGACACAATGCGTACATAAAACACAAACACCTGCTGAGATGCACCGCTAATTCGCTGCTCAAGCTCTTGCACCCGTTCCTTTCTTTCCAGAAATTCTTTATCCTCCTCCACCAGTGGCGGCTTAGAACCTCCCCAATCATTAGCCATTGACTGCTTCAACTCCTTAAACAACCTCATCAGATCCCTGCCCCCTTTTGCAGGCTGCACAACCTCATCTGGTGCAATCACAGTCTCCCCCATCAACTGCTTTGGAAACTTTGCTGCCCCATCGAGCACCCTTGAAGCCACATCCGTTGTCATGGGCAGCGGAAGCCTCCCCTGAACCTGCAAAAACACCCTGAACTCGTCACTCTTCTTTATCACTGGATGCACCGCCAATTTTCGCAAGTACTTTTCCAATGCTACCCTCCTCTGCTCCACAAATTCTTGCTTCTGCATGACCTGGCTCTCCACTATATTCTTATCCGGCCTGGGCGGTATAAAGAACCCTCTATAGGACTCTGACAACCGATCAGACAGCGTCACCACATCCCTAAACCTTCTCCTCACACTAAATTCCGATCCTCCAAACTCAGGAATATTCGTCCTCGTAGTAATCAAATAAGTAACATAAGAATTGCTCCCCGGCACAATTGAATTTGAGCTTTCCTGCTCCTTAACCGGATTGGAAACAGTGATCTTTATATACCCCGAACTCGAAGAAGGCAATCTAGATAGACCCAAAGAACTATTCGAACTTGAATTCGGGCTATCAATACCATTAATTTCATCAGCGTGGTCGCCATTAAAGGGACTAAAAATCGCATCGGCATACGATGGTGGTTCAATGTAAGAGTGATCAGGGGCATTAGGGTTTGTGAATTCGCGGTAAAGTGGGGGAGCTAGCAAAGGATCGGAGTCTGCCGGAGTGACCACGATCGGCGGCGACAGAGGGTGCTGGGTTTCAGGGAACGTCGACATGACACTACGGTAATTCGAATACGATTTGCTGCTACTGCTGTTCAAAGGGTCGTCAAGGACGAGATTTTTCATATCTTCTCCTGAAGCAGAAAGATGAGCTTCTTCGAAGCTCTGGTTCTCAGAACCCATCATTCTTAATCTTCAAAAGATGGAAATTTGAACTCGAATTCGATACTCGAACAGCTTGAATCAGCTAATTTGTCAGATACTTGGGAATTGAGGAGTTCGAACTGAATCCGATTGAAGGCCGTAACAGCTTGGCATTAGGGTTTGGAGAAAGGAGCACTGGTTCCTGAGAGCTGGCCGTGGCAGACGCCCAAGTGCTCCGGGGGTCACTGTTTCAGCAAAGTTAACTGGAAGAAGATGGTTAAGCATGAAAAGCACGTGGCTGGCTTCGAAGGCAGAGCTGAAGCGAAAGCATTAAGAAACGGATTGAGTAATGAACGGGACAAGTCGTGGGGGGCAAATTGGGACCAGATCGTGTGCGGCAACGTTCTGTTTGAATTAATCTGTGGTCTGTTTATTGGACGTTGATTTTTCATCGACGTGGGTTTCAGAACCGATCGGCAGAGTTTTATTGACATCAAAAATTCCAAGACTCTCTGCTAAGATGGCAAGTGTATTATATTATAGTTGTATTTAAAGAAAATAAATGTATTGTTGATAATTATTATAATTATTAAATTAAATTAAATTATTAGTAATAATTAATAAATTAATAGAATATTAATATTATATTTATATTAATATATATAAATATCGTGATTCAAGGATTTAGCTTTTTAAAGATTTTTTAAGATATAAAATATATTTTAGAAATTAAAATGCATTATCATAGATAAAATTAATAAAAATAATTATAAATTAAAAAAATGTTTTTCACAATTTATTATTTATTAAATTTTTAATATTTAATTTTTTACTAATGAATTTAATTATTTGTTTTATTTTTTATTTTTTAAAATATATCTCATACTTTAAATAATTTAAATTCATGATATGAATGAAAAATTTTGCAATAAATCTATAACGAACTTTATCTCAAGGAATGAATTGTGGTCTATCACTAATAAAGTGATATAAATTTAATTCAGATTAATTATTTAAATTTTCTAACCAGATAATTGTATAATAATTATTATATAAAATAATTTCTAACTTCTACTTTATTCATATGTCAAATAATATAAACTTACACCAAATTAAAAATAGCACACCATAAACGGCAGCTAACCTTGCCCTTTTATTAATCTTGTGTCAATCACGCCCTGGGTTTTTCCTTTTTCAATTTAAATCTTTTTCTTTTCTATAGTTTTCCTTGAAAATTTTAGATAAGTATAAAGTACAATGAAGCAAACCCGCAACAAAAGATTAACTAATGCCAAAAACAAAAAAAAACAAAAAAAACTAATGCCAAAACTAAGTAATGCATCAATCCGATCGAGATAGATAATGTTTTTATAAAGATAAATTTTAAGGTGCCTCTAGGATTTTGGTATCCGGAGTGGTGTGGTAAAATACAGGTTATTAGATGAGATTGTTAAATCAATATTAAAATTTTTGTAATCTCATCCAATGATTTATATTTTGTCACACTATCCCGAACACCCTCAAGGCACCGTAGCAATAACCTTTTATACAACTAAGATTGTATTTGTGAGTACCAGGTTTCCGTCCAGCTTGTTTGACTAATGTACGGCAAGAATCTCAACAGGCCAAAACAAATAGAAGAAAAAAATATTAAATTTTATTGATTTTACTGAAGTTTAGATTGACTTTCGTTAACACGTAAAGGAGAAATAAAATTTTGTAAATATTTATTACAATGTTTTTAATTATAATTTTATATATATTATTTTTTAATTCAATACTAATAATTAAAATTCAATATAATTAAATACGATTATTCATTATTTATTCAATTAATATTAATATTAATAACAAATAATAATTATAAAAAGTTAATTATTTTAATATTCGCAAATATCATGTACCATTGGACGTTCATATATACCATCACATAAAACATTATACACTAAGTATAAATTTTATACGTAAAGAAACAAGAGCAAATTAAAAAAAAAATAAAGTAGTATGTTTTCTTCACTTTTCAATAATTTTATATTTTTTTAAAATTTAAAAAATTCATTTGTTATCAAAATTAATTAAACAATATATAAATAATTACATTTATTAATGTTAAGTTAGAAAATAAATAAATATATATAAAATTATAATAAAAAACCTTATAGAAAAATTTATGAAATCTTATCTAAATTTTCTTCTTCTTCTTCTAGAAACAATTACATTTATTAATGTTAAGTTAGAAAATAAATAAATATATAAAAAATTATAATAAAAAACCTTATAGAAAAATTTATGAAATTTTATCTAAGTTGTCGTTGTCTTCTTCTTCTTCTTCTAGAAACAAGAGTAAATTAAAAAAAATATAAAGTAGTATATTTTCTTCACTTTTCAATAAATTTATATTTATTTTTTGAAATTTAAAAAATTCATTTGTTATCAATATTAATTAAAAAATATATAAATAATTACATTTATTAATGCTAAGTTAGAAAAGAAATAAATATATATAAAATTATAATTAAAAACCTTATAGAAAAACTTATAAAATTTTATCTAAATTTTTTTCTTCTTCATACCTAAGGTGTTTTTATACATTTTTTACTATGTATGAAACTAATTTCTATTTAAGGTTCTAAATATTTTTTTTCTGTTCACTTCCAAATGTAACTTTATAATAAATACCTATAAAATTCTATCCAAATTTTTTTCTTCTTTTGTTTACACCCAAACTGTACCCGCATTATTTTTACTATATATAATATTAATCTCTATTCAAGTGAGAAAGTAAATGATAAACTTTTCCTAACAAAAATACTTTTAAGAATCATTATCAAATCTAAAGTTCCTTAGTATTCAATTTACTATCACTGAACTAATTAATTATTGATAAAATAAATTAACATCTTTTTTTTCCTGTTCACTTTCAAATGTAACTTTATAATAAATACCTATAAAATTCTATCTAATTTTTTTTTCTTTTGTTTACGCCCAAACTATTACCACATTATTTTTACTATATATAATATTAATTTCTATTCAAGTGAGAAAGTAAATGATAAATTTTTCCTAACAAAAATACTTTTAAGAATCACTATCAACTCTAAAGTTCCTTAGTATTCAATTTACTATCAACTAACTAATTATTAATAAAATAAATTAACATATTCTTGAATTCAACCCATAACTTCTTATGAATTCATAATTTAACACCACTATATCAACCATAACAAATATGACTCAAGCTTTCAATATTAACATAACATAGACCATGATATATTTTCTTTAAATAATAAATATAAATATGACACAATATTTATGATTACCAAGGTCTTCCATCTTGATCCCCTTTTTTTATCAAACCTAGCTTCAATCTGATTATAAGATGCACTGGATTGGTTTATGCACTAAATTTCATGATTTTCACACAAATTGGACCAAAATCTTTTAATTAAATTAAAAAATCCGATCTTTAATATTTCTCCATTAATACTGGTTTAAACTTAAGTTTCACCTTCAAGTTGAAGTGGAATGAGTTTCAATTTTTTATTTTAACATGGCATTTTTACTGAAGTGGAGTGAGTTTTAGATTTCTTAGAGTAAAATGCAAGATGCCCCTCTAGTTTACTTGTTTTTGGCTAACAATTCATCTTTACATAGTAAATTTATATGGTGTCAAATGGTAGAAATAATTTGAATAAGTTTAACTTAAATTCAGTTTAAATAATAATTGTATTAGGTCAAATTAACTTATTTACTAAATATATCATGATAATCAATCTATTTAATTTATTTAATAATTTTAATTAATAAAATTTATATTATAAATTTATTTATCAAATTTAATCACTTATTATTTATCTTAAAAGTATTTTTAATCATTAATTAAATAATTTATTAAAGTTACCTTGTCATTTTATTATAACATAAAATTTATCTTTCATTATAAATAATTATTGGCAAATTAGTTATTAATTATTTCTCAAATAATGTTTATTAAATTTTAATATTAATGGTCAAATGAGTTGGTGTGTCAATCTATTTAATTTTAAGTTAACTCTAACCTTTGTTATTCATATTATGCAAATTGACTTATTTATAATATGAACCCATATAAAGCACCTCCTATTTGTATTTTATTAAAAATTATCTCCTTCTATATAATGCATATTTGGTATAATAATTATATATCTTGATTAATGATTATAAGTCAAATAATTGATTATTATCATTTTAAAAATATTTGATTGTACTTTTGAAAGTCTTCAATGATCAATTATAGATAACAATTTTAATTAGAAAGTAAGCTATTTAGAGTAATTTATTTTTTAATCATGATCATAGAATGTAAAATTTGACATTTTATACTTATACTAATTTTACTTTTTTATTCTTTTATGTTTATTGTCCTTCTTCTAAGGGTATAAATTTTGAATTTTATACCTACATTAACCCTAATCTTTTTATTTTAAACTTATGAATGATTTTGGAAATTTTATAATTTAATTATTTATAATTTTTTAAAATTATAATTATCAAAATAAATGTAAATTATAATTTAATCTTAATTATAGAAAATATAACTTTCTTGTTTATGAAAAATAATTCAAATAAATGTGAATATATATTAGATAAGAATATATGTAAATTAAATAATATATTATTTATTTAAACTAAGACTATATATATTTAATAATATATATCATATATATTTTATTTTACCAATAATAATATAAGAAAGATTGAAAACATAATGATTTTCATATATTCATATATATTTTATTATCCTTTTTAGTAATTTAATGTTATTTTATGCAACATCCAAACAAAAATAAGTTATGTATAGTCAATAATTAACTAATATTACCAAGCATAAAATAGATTATGTATAATTAATTATTCTAAAAATTAATTATTTTCATTGTTATACTAAACAAGCCCATAATTTATATATAGAGAGATAAAGGTTTTGTTTAATACATTGTATTACACTTAATAATATATGATAAACTATACATTTATGGCCCATTTGGCAAAGATATAAGAGAAGGTTGATAATATAACTATATATTATCATGTTTTAATAGGTGTTTGATGTTTGCACCTAATTTGATAATATTAAGTTATACATTCAACCTATTTTATAATGATTAAATAGGATAAAATTATCATCACTCCAAGGAAATGATACAATTGAATAGGATTAGGCTACCATTTTGTCCAAAATAGCTTTTATTTCTTTCTACTAAATTATCTATTATGCTTGATGGTAGTAGTAGACATTCTTCCTTACAATTTTGGACATAAATTTAATAATAATTATTTAAATACAAGTATTTTTCACTAATTTTTTAGTAATAACATTAGCATTATCTATATTTTGCACTATTTATACTTTTAATATTTTAGTAATCTATACTTTCAATTTAAAATAATATAACTTGTTATCAATTGATGTATAGATTAATGTTAGAAAATTGAGCCCAAAAAATAATAATTAAATTGTTAATATTTTTTTAAAGAAGTTATAATTGTTAGAATACAACAAAAAATTATGTCTACCTTTTTATCTTAATTAGATTAGGTATAATTTTGTTCAAATAAATATTTTTTAATACAATCCATCTTATATAACTTTGATAACAAACAATGAATAGCATAACTTTATATTATCATCTTCTTATTTAATTGTCTATCAAATATTGAATAGTATTATATTTTATCTTTTTATTATCTTATTCTTTATTGTCATGTTGACTTATCTTATTTTAACATATACTATAATATTGTCTAAATGAGCCCTTAGAGTTTATAGCATATTTGAAAATTTCAAATAAATTATATAACTTATCTAAAAAAAAAAATTATACATCAAATTGTGTATGAAGTTATTCCTCCATGGAAAAAAAATAAGAAATGATAAAATAACATTAAAATAAATTTTAAATTATTAAAATTAAAAGAAATTATTTATAAGGATATGTTTCAAAATATTAATTTAACACATAAACGAATTACTTCAAACTTAAATTTTCAATAGACGGGTTTGATATGCTACAATTGAAAACACGTTTAAGCAAATGGTCACTTGACGAAAGCGAATTCAACAGAAGACCCTAAATCCATTAAGCGCCAGCTTCTAGGATAATTTTCCTTTATCTCGTTTGAAATTGAGATTGCTATTTTGTGTGTGCGCGTGTTTTGTTAAGGATGTCATTCACTCTTTTGTTTGTTGGTCATTTTTATATTCAGAAATATACCAGTCATTTATATAATGTTCTGAGTGAAAAGATAATATAATTTACACACATTCATTACATTGTTTCTTGAGATTTTAATATGAACAAATTAATTTGATACAATATCATGTGTGTAGATATAGAAAATTATTTGTTCAAATATTATAAACATAAAAAAAGTTTGCCTAAAAATTTTAAATTTATATTTTAGCCTAATTTGAAATTTAACATTCACCTTTTAAATTTGTAAACATTTATATTATGTTTTATATTTGTATACAAAATATAATTTAAGATTAATTTTTTAAATGTATGGTATAGTATAATTTAGAGTAAAGTGTGAAAGACAAAAAGATATTTTCTTAAGAGTTTAAATTTATTATATTCTGTAGTATTAAGAATTAGTAAATTATTAATTAGGCTTTTATTTAAGAATTTTAGGAAAAATTAAACTATAATATAATTGCATAAAGAAAGTAAAGTAACCATTTATTGAATTTATGTTATGTCTTGTATTATGGAATAAATAGATTAGGAAAGTTAAAGAAGTTTATTATTAGATATTCTCACTTTTGTCCCTGGTTTCACCCTTATATCCTAACCCTATATTTCCTCCTCAATCATTTTCCCTTTCATCTTAATGAGATTCATGACTAAATGTTCTTCAATTTCATATCCAAATCGCCATTAATTTGGTTAGGAGAAAGGAAGATTGGAGTTAAAAAGGATTATGCCTTAACTTAAGGGATTTTTCCTTTTAGGGTGTTGCAACTTGACTGAAACTTAAAAATTCATCCAACCATTCCTCCTCCAAATAGGGAGTAGCATTTTACTTAAATAATTACTTCTTTTCATGAGATTTCTCCTATATTAGCTACTATAAGGTTTTTAGAGAATTTGGTTTGATTTATTGTTTATAGCTTAGAAATGGTGAATTTAGTGAAGAATATAAGTAATACACATACTTCTTATGAGTTTTGATGACTTAGTTATGTGATTTGATATTATAGGTGAGATTTATGATGAAAGGATACATATGAACAATGATTTTTTTACAAAAAATTTTACAAAATTTCATAGGTGGATCAATTCACTAATCAATTTATCGAGTTTAAAAATCATTTCAAGATGTTCTAAACTGATTCACGAATCAATCATAAAGGTTCTTTATAATGCTAATTCGATTCCTAATCAATTTACGCTGTAAACCTTTGAAATTTTGCATGTTTTAAGGATTTTAATGACATGATATCCTATTTATATGTTGCATGATAATAAATGATGTTATTATGGATTGAATAATGGTGAATGAACATGGTACTTAATTTAGATTAGAATGTATTATGTTTTGCCTGTTGGATGGTATAATTACATAATAACGATGAGGAAAGAATTTTGTTCATGTTTAGATTTATGCATTAAATCCATATGGCTATTTATGAAAGAATAAGACAAATTCTAAAGCGACAAAGTTAGATTTGTAAAAGGATAAAGATGATTGAGATTCACAAGAAGGATTCTTTATTGGGAAAAATACAAATTACTTTCTTTAACTTTGGAATAGTTGGATATCCCTCCTTTCAACTTTGAAAATTTAGAAATTATCTCTTTAAACTTTAAAAAAGTTGGAATTAATACACATTATTCATTTAATTAACTATTTTATCAAATTATATGCTTTGTTTCATGAAGTTTTTAAACAATAATCAAAATATTATAGTATTTTTATCATACATAATTTTCAAGTTATATAATTAATAGAAATTAAATTATATATAAAGAATTTTAATTAAATACTTGTATATAAGGTGCAAAATTATTATCAATAAAATGATAAAAACAAATTATTATTTTATAATATTTGATTCTTATTTAAAAACTTCATAAAAACATCACATAATGTGATAAAATGGTTAATTAAATGAAAAATGAGTATTATTTCTAAGTTTTATAAAATTTAAAAGGATGATTTATGAGTTTTTAAAGTGGAAGAAGGTAAAATTTAACCCTCCAAAATTGATTAGGATAATTTGCATTTTCTTTTATTTGTTCAAGTAAGCCTATATATACTATTCTCGATACATACTATGTGAATTTCCATGGTAGTTTGACACTAAGTTCAATATGTAACTCATACTTTATTACAATGTTATGTATGTAATTCATTTGCCTATACCATAGTAAATCCATAAAGGAGATTACTTATTCAATTACAAAATTTATTCCATCATCAAACAATCATTCTATGACTTCAATTGTTTAAGTAAAATATTAACTTATTAAGTTCTTGAACTTATTTTTTCATGTTTTACTTTTCGGATGCCCAAGTTAATGCACCACCACCACCTCCATTGCAATAGAGAAGCTTGCTCTCCTAAAGGTTTCCCATCATTTTGTGGGCCAATTAGCATTTAATTTATAAATCATTTTGTAATTTTAAAAAAATTTATAGACTTACTAACTAATGTCATAATTATAGTGATAGTTTTTAGAGTGTATTAACCTTAACTGCATTTAAATGTCAATTTTGATGATAAGAAATCATTTTAATGTGCCTAATTATTGTTGAAGAACACTTGTTGCATTAGATCTAAAGAAAGCTAGAAATATATTGAAGACAATAGTTTAAGGATTTTTATTTAATTAGGTTCAATTATAAAGAGAAAATTAGGCTAAAAAAGGTTTCAAATATTGGAGAAATTATTTTTTAAAATTAACATCTTATGTTAAAATGTGTTTTATAAGAATTAGTACTAAATTGGGGTAAAATATTATTTTAGAAATGCTAAAAATCAAGTTTAAAAATATTTTGAATTAAAAAATTAAGTTTTAAGGTTCATAGATTAATTTCTCAATCAATTCATTATAACACTTGATACAAATTTGATAGATCAAAATTAGTTAAAGTATGATAAGTAATAGGTAATTAGAAGAAAAGCATATTAGATATATTAAAGTAAGACCTATTAGAAATTATTTTTGGAATAGTTGAAAGTTTCTCTTTTAAGAAAAGAGCTATTTAAAGTCCATTAGAAATATAATGTAAAGGAAAGTTTTTTTGTTAGAAAACCCCATTAAAAATATTTGGAAATCCAAGAAGCCCATATGGCATATGTCACCAGCTAACTTTAATCATGATTGGCACGGAACCTATTGCTCAATTTCCACCAGCCTAATCCTTAATATACTAAAACATATATAAAACTCGCATGAGAATCAAGCAAAAGTTTCCATGTGGTAGAAATAATAAAAGAGTTACTTTTATTGAACAAAATATAATTTGATACATAAGATGATAACCTTTTTTATTTTTTTTATTTTATTCAAATGCAAGCCTGTACATTTATAATAATTATCCAGTGATGCTCAAGCTTTATTATTTTCTCTTTGAGAAGTTAATCTTTGATATGGTGATAAAAATTTAACCTAAGTATCTATAAAGAAAATACATAGAAGGATAAATTCAGGGCTTAGTGAGTAAATAAGTTAATATAATTAAATGTGAAAAACAAATCTAAATTTATCATTTGGAGTTTTCCTCCTACAAAATCTAAACACTTTAGACACACATATCACAAAATAATTTCTATTATTGCTAAATGATTTCAAGTACTCATTAGTGCCTCTATGATAGTGTGCATATTCACTTTGACATATCATAATTCTTCTTATTTTAGTATCATATCCTCATCAGCATTTTATACACATATCATTGTCATGTCATTAAATCATAAACATAATGTAATCTTATCAAATTGCAAATCTAGTTACAAATAAAGAAAAACAAGTAAATCTTCTAGTAATTCCGACGTCCATCTTTTCCCCAACTAGTCCAACCCTATCCTTCCAAGCCATCCTTATTCCTAATAATGATTAATTTTATAAACCCTTCCTTATCTTTCTAAATCATCCTTATCCCTTATAATAATTTCCTTTGTATCTTATTATTCCTATCATATTTATTATTTTTCTTCGTATTCTTTATTATCAAGATTCATTTTTCAATTTACAAACATTCCATGCTCCTTTGTATGGTTACATGATATAATTCCATCATCATTCATTGCATCAACAATTATATACAGTAAGTTATTCTTAACCTTTACATCAAATCACATTTACAATACAAGTATAATTATTTATGTGTGTAAATAATTAAGCAAACTAGATCATTTAGGGTTAATTTTTTCTCAACAAGCTATAAAATCTTAGATTCTTAAAATGCATAATGCATTAGATGGTTAATTATATATTTTACCTCTTTTCTAGACATAAATACGGCCTTCTTACTTATTTAACTCCCATATAATTGCAAGTTAAGTCATTTTTTAATATCCTTTGTGATTTTGGAAACAAAATACAAGTTAATGACATAAAACAATTCATAATGAAATAAGGTAATAATCGACTATATACTCAACAAAGGTGTTTAGAAATGATGTCTAATACCTATTATGTTAGACCTTTTATAATATTAGAATATTTTAAAATATTTTATGAATTAAATTATATTATTTAATTATTATGATTAATATTGAGTGAAAGTTTACTTATAAATAATGAAGTTTTATGATGAGAATAAAAGGAAATAACTAATATATAGGTTGGTATATAAATGGATTTAAGTGTGTATAAAGAAAATTTAAAGGTTGTTTTACCTATTCTGCCCTTAAACCATCCTAAAAGTATGAAACTACCCTTAGCCATGTCATATCACCTAAAATCCTATTTTTTTTCTTGTATTTGGCTGACTATGTCCCTGGTGATTCCTCATTATTTCCTTTAATTCTTTATTCTTCAATTTCTAATAAGAATGAATCGAGGAAAATGATTAGACATGTCAAATTCTAGCTATACCACATTAATATTCCTTGTAATTAAGTTTTTTATTAGTCACTTTATGGATTTTGGTTTATATGAAGTTAATTTAAGGGCATCTTTACAAATTCTTGAATTGCATGGTAAACTAACCATATTCCTTAAACTTTTTTTTAATCCCCTACATTATTAAATAAGTAAGCAATTTGGTTACAATAAGACAAATTTTCATATTTTAGAGTTTGTTAAGCTTAAAATGATGGATGTTAATGCTTTTGTGATTATGATGAGTAAATATTTATTATAGTATAGTTAACTTGTGTTATTTGGTTGAGACAAAACTAAAGATGATTATTTAGAGGTAATTTTTAGGTTTTGAATGGTGTCAAGATGATATATTAAAAAAGGCTAGTCGAATGAATAGTAAATTTACAGAAAATCTATAAAAGAAACATACTTATATATTCAACTGTTATAGTCGAATATGCATTTACAATAGCTATTTGAATAATTATATTAGACTATTATAATCGAATATGAATATAGAATAGCTCTTTGACTACTCATATTCAATTACTATAGTCGGTTATAACATTAAAAGTTGATTTCTAATTGGTTATATTCAACTATAGTAGTTGCATATTGCCTTAGGATTTCCAATTTTGCAAGCTTATTGAAATTTTATGATATTATGGTAGCATATAGTCCCTATATCTGTGTATATTATGAATAAAGCAACTATATATGATTTAAATGGTTAAATGTCAAAATAGAACATGATTGTAATGAAACATTTGTGTAGGAAATGATTTGTTATGTTAATATGTGATTTGTGATATATATATTGTGAAAAAATTCTTTAGGCATGTTTGAAATGTTATGACTGGAGCAAATATGACTAAGTGACTAGTATTGAATTTAAGAAACCATTTGTAAAGGGATAAGATGAATTCTAGAAAGACAAGATTAGGTTTATGGAGGGATAAGGTTGACCAAGAGGTATAAAAAAATTTAAATGCTTTCTTATAATATTTATTTATTCTTATTATTTGCATTTATAAATTTTAACATCCATATGTGAATAAAAATTGACCTAAGTAAGAAAGGTTTGTGATACCTTTGGTCATATATTGAAGCACATAATACTTATTTATTGTTAAGTACATTACATATCATTAAAATGCATGTAAAATTGTTAATGTATATATGTGAATGATTAATAGGTTGTGTTCTTGAATATCATAGTCTATAATTTGAATAACTCCTTTAAATGTAACATAATAGGATAAATAAGGTGATTATAATCCAATTTTACTCCATATACCTTATGTTTGTCTCTTTAAAAGGTAAACTAGTTTGTAAATACTCTTTTCCTTGAGAAAGCAAAAACACATACTATCTCTCTCATAATAGATATTTATTAGAATATCTATTATGTTGTGGTTCACTTTATTTGATTTATGTTTTTTTGCTTACTTGTTAGGTTTTCCATAAAAACTCATTTTGTTATTATTCTTATTTCTTCTCATTTTTATGGGAATTCTTCCTTTTAGATACTTAGTTATTGTTTATTAGAAAGGAAGTGAGCCTACTAAAAAATTCTAGTACTGAGGTGAACCTTTAGACAATTGGAAGAGTTAATGGTAAATATACATATTTAATACATAGCAGTGTTGCATATTTCTATGTTTTTGTCATTAGAAATACATATCACTAGTAAAGATTAGGATATCATACATCATTTTAAAATAACTATACTTTACTTGGTAAGGCTTGTAAGAGGTTACTAAGGGCAACTCCCTACACTGGTCATATACCTTGAGGTTAGGTTATAACAAAATTGGTATTAAAATATGATATAGGGTGTATGGGTGGATCATGTTTGAAAGTATACTCTAAAGGTTTCCATTTGTGTGAGTGAAAGGTGTAAGAAGTTGAGCTCTTGATAGCTAATTGATAGCTATCAAAAGGAGAAGTCTAGTTAAATTTATTGTGTTTCTTCATATGCTATAACCTTCTTAGGACACTTTCAACTATAAGTAGTTAAGGATCATCTGGGTAAGTAATTTTTTTAACAACTTTTTATAAGCAATAAAATATAAAATTTATTTTAAAGAAGATGGCATATAAATGACTAATCTAAAATTTTGACATTTCTCTTTGCTTTTATACCTTTACCATTTAGGGAAAAAGATAAAATGGATGTTAATATATGTGAGAGTTGTTTGAAGTGATCTTGATCACGCATTAATAATGTGATGTTTAAATTCTATAATGTTATAATTCCTATCATGATTGTATAAATCATAACCTAACTTGAATGCTAGGATATAATGTCTATATATAGAGGTAATAATTCAAAGAAATAAGGAATAGTTTTATTGGTCTTAGTCAAACTAAGTGGTGCTAAAACGCACCTTAACTAAGTGGGCTTAGCTTATTTCTTTTTAGAAATTGATATAAAATGAAATGAAATATCAGTGTAAAGGGTAATCAAGATAATAAGTTTTAAGTTACATAATAAAGGTACAAATCATATTTACGTAAGTGATATTAAACAAGGAACACCTTGTGCGGGCATATGGATTAAAATTTTTGAAGTTTTAAAGTGATTGAAATAGAAAAGTTGGATTTCAGAAGGTATTATATATATATTCATTGCCTAATTAAGGGATAATAAGAAGAGGAACCTCACCTTAAAGTAGTGGTTAATTAGTGATAGGAATTAAAAAGAAAATGTGAACTTGATAGTCACGTAACTTAATGATGGTAAGTGAAAGCTTAACTATAGTGTAAGGATAATAATGACTCAATCAATCTTTAAAGAACTTTATGAGGTTTATAAAGGTATTAAAGTGACAAAATATAAAGTTGTTACACAGTAAATTTTAAATTTAATGTAAAAGATGATCACACAAAACAAGTTAGCATAGACCTCATAAGTTTGAATTATCATAGAAGTAAAGTGGATTTATTGGAAAGGTTCACGAGTATATGTGATGAAATACAATATTTGGAAAAAAGCTTCATTAGCTAGATCAAATGCATAATAAGTTAGCAAATTAGGCGAGTGATATTAATTTAAGGGCGTACAATTGATGAAGAATACATATCAATAAAGAAAATAGCATATAAAGTTAAGAATTAAATTTGTGATAGAGTTTGAAGACTTCAGTGAAGTTAGAATATGAGAATTAACATAACTATGAAAGTCATATAATTGTACTTGCAAGTTATTAGAAGAATTAATGCACTATTACCATAACTAGTTACACCTTTAAAAATTTGTTAATAATATAGTTAGTTTCTTTAGAATTTAGGGATGAATTCTTTGAAAGGGAAAAAAACTATTATATCCTTTAAAATTTTAGAATATTTTAAAATATTTTATGAATTAAATTAGGCTACTTAATTATTATGATTGATATTAGGTTGAGAGTTTATTTGTAAATAATAAAGGTTTATGATGAGAATAAGAGAAAATAACTCATGTATAGGTTGGTAAGTATGTATAGAGGAGATTTAAGGACTACTTTACCTATTCTACCCTTAAACAATCCTAAAATTATGAAACAACCTTTAACTACCTTATATCACCCAAAACCCTAATTTTTTCCTTGTATTTAGTTGACTATATCTCCAATTTATCCTTTTCCTTTCCTTTAATTATGTTTTCTTTCAATTTTTGATAAGAATCAATCAAAGAAAATGATTAGACACATCAATTATATTTTCTTTCAATTTTTAACAAGAATTAATTAAGGAAAATGATTAGAAATTTCAAATTCTAGCTAAACCAAAGTAATCCTTCTTTTTACTTTATGAATTTTGATTTAGGTGAAGTTGATTTGGGGGCTTTAAATCATGATCTTACAATTTATTGAATTCATAGGGTAAACTAACTATCTTCTTTAAACTTCTTTTATCTCCTTTATTATCAAGTAAATAAGTGAATTCATTTTAATAAGATAATTTTTCATGTTTTAATGTTTGTTAAGATTAAAGTGATGGATGATAATGATTTTATGGTTATAATGAGTAAATATTTGTATAGTATGGTTAACTTATGTTATTTAGTTGAGACAAGACTAAAAATGATTGTTTTAAGGTAATTTCTGGTTTTTGAATGGTGTTAAGATGATATATTAAAAAGAAAGTAGTCAAGTGAACAATAGATTTATAGAAAATTTATGAAAAACTTGCTTATATTTGATTATCATAGTTAAATATACATCTAAAGTAGCTCTCTAACTACTTATATTAGATACCATAGTTGAATATGCATTTGAAGTAGCTTTCTAATTGCTCATTTTAATTATCATAGTTGATTATAACCCTAAAAGTTGCTCTTTGGTTAGCTATATTTAACTATAATAGTTGAATATTGCCTTAAGATTTCTAATTTTGCAATCTTATTGAAATCTTATGATATTATAGCAATATATGGTCCCTATATCTACATATATTGCAAATGAATGCAACTATATTACTTAAATAGTCAAATGTCAAAATAAAATATGATTATGATGAAACATTTGTGTTAGAAATGAGTTATTATGCTAATATATGATTCATATTATATATATATATATATATTATTAGAGAATGCCTTAAGCATGTTTGATATGTTATGATAGGAGAGGATATAACTATATGACTTGTATCTAATTTGAGAAACCATTTATGAAGGGAAAATTGTTTATGAAGGTAACCTATATTTATGTATATTGCAAATGAATGCAACTATATTACTTAAATAGTCAAATGTTAAAATAAAATATGATTATGATGAAACATTTGTGTTGGAAATGAGTTATTATGCTAATATATGATTTATAATATATATATTATGAGAGAATGCCTTGGGCATGTTTGATATGTTATGATGGAGCAAATATGACTATATGACTTGTATCTAATTTGAGAAACCATTTATGAAGGGAAAACTGTTTATGAAGGGATAAGATATATCTTAAAGGAACAAAGTTAGTTTTGTAAAGGGATAAAACTAACAGGGAGGCATAAAGAGATTTAAATACTTTCTTATAATATTTACTTATTATTTGCATTTATAAATATGAACATCCATATATAAATAAAAATTGATCTAAGGGAATTTGTGATACCCTTAGTCATATTTTAAAGCATAGACTACTTACTTATTGTTAAGCACATTATGTATCATTATGATGCATATAAAATTGTTAATGTATGGATGTGAATAATCAATAGGTTATGCATATGAATGTAGTAATTCGTAGTTTGAATGGCTCTTTTAAGTATAACATTACAAGATAAAGTAGGTGACTATAATATAACTTTACTCCATATAAATTATGCCTGTTTCTTTAAAAGGTAAATTAATCCATAAATACTCTTTTCCTTGAGAAGGCAAAAATACACATTATTTCTCTTGTAATAGATATTCATTAGAATAGCTGTTATGTTACAATTCACTTTATTTGATTTATATCATTTCGCTTATTCCTAAGTTTTCCATGAAAACTTATTTTTATTATTATTTTTGCTTCTTTTTTTTTTAAGATTCTTCCCCTCAAGTATTTAGTTATTGTCTGTTGGAAGAGAAGTTGGCCTATTGAAAAATTTTACTATTGATGTGAACCTTTAAATAGTTAGAACTATTAGTCATAGGTACATATATAAATATTGGTGTTCTATTTTTTTGTATTTTCTACCATTAGAAATACATATTACCAATGAGGACTAAGATGTCATACATCATTTTAGGATAATTGCACTTTACTTGGTAAAGTTTGTAAGAGGTTGCTAAAGGCAATTCCCTAGTTGGTTACATATCTCAATGTTAGGTTGTGGCATATAATTGATTATGTAGTCGAGCATAGAGGATTAGGGAATAACTTTGCTTATCATTAGTCAACTATATAGTTTAATGCTAGTGGCCAGAGAGTAATATAACTAACTCATAGTTAACTATATAGTCGATTACCAATACTTTAAAAGTAGTTTAACTTGTTGATAGTCATCTATAGCAAATTAAAGAATAATTCCTTGCCTAAGTGGTTAACTATCTTATTGTGATTTCAAAAATTTTCTTATGTTTTCACTATTTATTCATCCTTAATAATCCTTATTTCTTATATATATCATACCTAACCATTAATTGATCTCTTATATTATTATATACTCCTTCTAATCTATAAGAACCACTAATTTATTATCCATTTGACATAATTAATTAACATATTTCTCATACAAGACTTAAAACCTATAATATATACATAAACTAAATAAAATCATTTAAATCTATAAATTTGTGTTAAAATGCTTCCTTATCTAATACAAATGGGAGATTAGGAGGCTGAAGTCAATGGTTAATGATTCCACTCATCCAAATTCAACAAATTGGTGTTAAGGTTCCATTTTCCCTTTTTTCAAAATTAACTCATGGATTTCTCAAATTCCAAAGAAAAAAAAATCAAGGGAAGACTTAGTATATAAGAAGATTTTAATGTTTTCACTTTGATTGTGCAAAGAAATTGATAACAAGTTGTACTTGCCTTGATTGATGATAAAATGGAAGAAAGAGGAAGATAAGATAAGATGAGAGGGTTAGGGATTTAGAGTAATAGGAAAATAAGGATAAAGGATAGGAATTTGGGTTTTATGATGATAAGGCAAGGCCATTTTTGGAAATATTCCCTAAAACTTCTCCATACTCACACATTTAGAGGTCGTTTGATTCACCTCAATAGCATGAGAAGTTCTATTTCTCAGGAAATAGAAAATTAGTGAGTTGTTTGGTTAGTTATTATTTTACAAATTATGAGAAATAAAACTTTTTGGGAAGTTACTTACTCATCTCCCCCTTAGGTAAGTTCTATTTCTCATGTTATTTATAAATACAATGATAAAATTATCTTTACTAAATTTAATTAATGACAATTAAAATTTATTACTTTATACTATAATATTATTGAGAATATAGTAGTCATTTTGTTAATACTTTCTAGGATATTCAAAGTTGAACTAAATAAGACATAAAAAGTTACTTCCCAAGAAGTGTGATTTCTTATGTATTAACTAAATAACTTTAAGTACTTTCTAGGAAATTCACATAGAAAGTTATTTCATAGGAAGTTCAATTTTTTGTAGGAAGTTACTTCCTATGTGAACCAAACGACTTCTTACTTCTGAACACTTATAACCTCTAATATTTTTATTTTTCTAAATTTTTTCCCACTTTATTTAATTATATTTTTCTTTCTTTAATCTTATCCAATCAATTAATTCTTTAATTTACTTAGTATCTCACTTATATCATATTGTAATAAGTTATTGGCTTCTATTTAGTACTCAATATCTAATTAATCATCTTTTTCTTAATCTTTTATTCACATTCTTCTTTTCAAAATTTATTTACTCATAGTGAAATTTTTATTTAAAAAATTACATATTAAAATCTATTAATTTTTTCTTATAATATGTATAAAGAAAAAAAATTAAATTAGCAAAATTTTTAAGGAAGATGTAATAATATATTTGTTAGAAATTTGAAGCAAAATTAAGAGCATATGCATGACCATATTGGGAGCCAAAACAATGCATATGAAATGGATGGCATAAGGAAGTAATATCTTAGAGAAATTGAGGGTAATTTATAAGCATAGTGTGAACATGGCCTAAAATAGTAAAATGTCTTTCTTGTAATTTTGAAGGAAATTTCATATATGTTCCTAAATTTCCTCAGGATTTATAATCAACTCAATCACTAAGCAAAGAAAGCTTCTTACTCATAAATTTAATTATACATTGAGTTTAATACTTGTCAATTTTTCTAAAATCAACAAAGTACTAGAAAATTTAAGAAAGATATATTTTAAAAACTAGAGAATGAAAGGAATATTTTGATAGCAAAATTATGGAATTTTGAATTTATTTTACATACAAAATTTGAAGATATCATACAAAATTACAAAGGAAGTAATTGAGTCTTACAAATTTGAAAATAATTTTAGAATCATTGAAATTCACTTGTTTTGAATCATATAAAAGTTTTACATAAAAAAATCTTTTTATTAACATAACCTAGTATAGGATTAGCATTTATTATGCATGGCACATGTTGTTTTTAAGAGAAACAAAGCAATATTTTAATTAGCCAAATCCATTTGTACCTTGCTTTGGATTTACAAGAAACCATGACTTCATTCTTCCATCTTTTCTTAACATTCTTTAACTACACAAGCATGACATCATTGTCTCTTTAAAATAAGCAAAAACTTTATATAAAAGCCTTTTTATTCTCAACTACTCCATACACCAACATAAAGCATACGGCTTTCATGTTTTTCCTAAGTCAAAATTCTTCCCTTTTGTCTTCTCATCAAACACCATTTTACTATACTATCTTCACACATCAAAGAAACTTGAACTTGCTTTTGCTTCTTGATTTCTTAATTTCAGTTCAAGGAAAAGCTATTTTTTTGTTTGAACTAAGGTAAAATCAAAGCTATTTTCTTGTTTGAACTAAGGTAAAATCATTTCACTCATCTCTAATTTAAATTTTTTTATCTTTTAAATTATTTTATTACTAATACTTTCTTTAGCATGAAAATATGGAATCTTAAATTTTAGGTGCCTTCTTTAAAGAACTCTTTAAGAAATAATAAGCAGAAAAATTCCTTTCTTCTTTTAGGTTTTTACTAAGAAGATTATGTGTAAGTTATTGCTATATCATGATTTTACATGAATGGTATGTTGAAAATATGATTTTGATTATATAATTTTGGAAGCTTGGAAAAGTATTTTTCAAGAACATGATATTATAAAAATTTAATCCTTGGATGAGCAAGTGAAAATGAAGAAATTTTAGTAAAATAAATAAAAATAATAATTAGAAAATTGAGGACATGTTTTGGCTAGTATAAAAAGAGAAAGGAAATAAAATTTGTTTAGGAAAAGATAAGAAGTTGCTTACGGTATAGCAGTGTACCTATGACTAATATTCTTAAAGTTAGAAAATTTATTGTCAAAAAATGTTTATGGTTCCATGTGTTCAACTTAAGGAGAAAGTGGGAAATTTTTGAGCTTTGAAATGCTCTTGGGAACTCATGGTTAGCCTTATGACTATGAGCCACCTTTTTATTTTCCTATTAAAATATTAACTTTCACAGGTATGAAAAATGTAAAGCACATTGTTACTTAATATGAAATTTTTTGGAAAAATTTTATGATTAAAAAAGCATGAGAGGACCTATGATCCAACAATAAGAATCATAAGTTTGCTCCATGATGTGACAAAAATAAAGTGTAATTTTACTTATTAAATTAGTTCACTTGATGAATTTAAATTATTCCAAATTTTTACGATGAAGAGTTTAATAAGATAACCATTTTATAATTTAAGTGAATGAATAATAAAATTTTGTATATGATTTGAGAAAAATAAATTTTGTAATTATAAAAGTGTAGACTGTGTGGTAAGCTTGAAATGAATTATTCTTGTGATTGAAAAGGACTCTGATGTATTTTGCAATATGGATGTCAATATAAAAATTGTAAAAATTACTATAGCATTTATGTGATGATTATGATATGGATAATATTTTGACTTTACCTTGATATGAGAATGACGATCTAGTAAATAGTATTGTGAAAGCCTATTGGAGCTTGTCCTCTTCGATAAATAAGTTGATGGATATAAAGTTATCCTCATAATGTGATAATGAATTAAATATCATAGGCTCATTTGATACTGTTTTCAAAGTTCACAAGGTTGCTTACACCCGAAATGTAATTATAAGGGGAGATACTTTCGTGGCCCAGTATCCTGTTTTATTTGAAAAAAAATGATTAATATTTTGAGGGATAAGGATGGTAGTGAGTGTGATAATGATAAATAGGAGAAATAAGATCTAACACTACATACCTCCTACCATTTATTTTTGCAAAGAAAAAATTGAAAAATAATGATAAAGTGTTCTAGTAAGAAAATTTGTTTCAGTGTGTATATGTATATTTGGCAAAAACCCATTAGAATAAAGGTCAAGTAGTCATTCATTAAGTATTTATACTTAGGCTCTTTGTTATTGTTATTGTTATTGGTTTTCATATACTCTTCTTGAAAATAAAACTTATTAAAATTAATGACTACTAATGGCAATTATACTTACAAGGTTTAAGGTGTATATGCTCAAGTTTTATTTCATTATTAAGATCGATCAAAATGAACTAGGTCACATGTCACATATTACAATGGTCCCTATTAAAATAAAACTTCCTATACCAAATCTATATCAATAAACTTATTGAACACAAATGTTGCAAATCTAACTAAATTCTTTGTAACTTTAGAGGTTCTTATAGTGTAGCCAACACTAAAAGCCCTATTGATAGGCTTATAGATTTTTCTTTTGATGTACAATAATTTTTAAAGAATCATTTGCCATATGACCTTGATCATCCACAATATGATCCATCAACACCAACATATTTCTAATTTGAAGAGAGAAACTGTGGCATAAATCACTAGCAATTATCTTTCTTAGATATTTTCTAAAAAAGTATGCAATAGAATTACTTTTGAAACTATTTTGTATAATTAAGAATTTATTATTTTGTATAATTATTATGATGCATGACTAGATTTATAAAAAAAAATGTCTATAAACAAAAAACTCTATGTTGTATGTATAATTATGAATTTAAGGATGCCTATTAGTATTATCTCTTTACTTTTTATTTATTTAATTGTTTATGGAATTTATTAACTTAGAATATGAGATTTATCAAATTAAAGTTTTAAGAAAGTAAACATATGATACTAAAATTAATTTGATCTTATGACTTTCAGTTTAATTGTTTCAAAGTTATAATATTTTTATTTTCATATATAGTGATGCTTTAATTTAAATGAAAAGATGTTTTAATGAATATATCCTTATCATTTTTGCATACATGGCTTGTGGCCATTTCTTTGAGAAAAGGAAAAAAAAAAGGAGTTTATAAATCAAACTAAATTACAAAAATGGCACATAATCATTCCTCTTTTAAAAAGAACTATGTTTGATTTTCTTTAGAAAGAAAGTATGTTATCTTTAAATATAGAATTTTTACAGAGCAAATAGGATCAGATGATTTATTGAGTTTTCATTAACTTAGTCTTATTTTATTGTGTTTATTTTATGCTTTGAACTATTGTATTAAAAACTAAAACTTTAGTATTTTTAAAAGAATTAAAATTTTTCTTTCTCTACTTTCATATTAAATATTCATTTGATTCTTGAAGTATTTAAAATAAAAAATAGTATATGTTAAAATATACTTATTTTATAGAACGTGGAAAAATAAGAAAAATATGTTTTTATGACCTTTAAAAAAGAAATGAATCTTTATATTTTGTACATTTGAATTTAAGTGTTCTTTTTTAATAAGAACCATTTCAAAAATATAAATTATTTTTTGTATGAAAGAGAAAACAAAATCTTTGTCACTTATCAAGATTTCAAAAATGTTATTTTTCTGATGAAGATGAAATATATATATATTTTGTATATATATCTAAATTTAGTAAAATTTTCACTATGATTATTATTGTGTTTCTAATTAATTTTCAAATATATTTCCAAAGACAATTGTTTACATTCTTTCTACACCTTTCAGAGAAAGTTATTTCTGAAAACAACATGATTAGTAAGAGGTTTGTTTAAAAAGGCATATAAAGATATTTAGTTGATATCTTTATGTCAATTATGATAGTTTAAAAATTGGTCGTAACATTTATGCCTTTTAAAAGCATTCTAGAATAGGATGAATTGATTCCCCAATTGATTCTTTACTTCCATTGAGCTATTAGATAGCATAAATCGATCCTTTAATTGATTCAAGTACCTTATTTTAATTAAGAGCAAAAATCATGTTGAATTGATTGTGTAATCAATTTAGCATGCCCATAAGCAAAATTGTGCAAGGTGAATTAATTCATCCTCTGGAAACTTAAATTCTTTTAGTGCGATGAATTAATTCATTGCAATTTGACAAAGTAATAATGACTTTTTTCATTTTGCAAAAGGTATTTAAAGCATTTAACTTTTATATAAAGCTTAGAACACAAACTAAAATTAGATTTTTATCAGCTTTACTATCCCATTAACATAGGAAACACATTTTAAATTTAAATTTTCTCTTTTAGTTCTTCAACGTGTATTTAACCCTTGAGAATTTTGAGCTAAAATTTCTTGTATTGAACTCATATTCTTTATATTTTAAGGTAAGGTATCCATTGGAATTCCAAGAGTGAGGTATCACTGGATAATGAGTGCTTTGAGTGAGGAAATTCAAATGAATTTCATTGTATCCAAAAATAACATTGTAATAAGCTTCTTCAAGTATCCTATTCAAACATGAAGAAATAGTGGATTAGCAAAGTCCAAATCAAGTAGACTTAATAGTGGATGTAATCCTTAGATTTTTGAGACTGAATTACTATAAATATTGTGTTTGCTTTTCTCTACCTTATCTCTTTTAAATTTTTTGCAATGCAATTGTTATAATTGTGATGGTGTGTTGATTATTTGATTTGTATGATTTAAATTAATTTTTTTCAAGATCAAATGTTTATCTTATGTTTCTAAGTGCTCATTGATTGAAAAATCTTTTGAAAAACTAAATTTGTTTCAAAAGTGTGTAAAATTTTAAAACCTAATTCACCTTTTTCTTAAGTGGAATCCTTGGCTACAAAGTGTAATGGCGTAGGGCATATATGAACAATTATTACAAAGTTTAGTTAGGTTAACTTATTCCTTATATTATGAGAATATATAAGTTAATCTAATTTTTCTTTTTAAGTAGTCTTCTTATATGCTAAGATATTTTGAATTGAGTGAGATTGTTATTTTCTAGCACATTATCTCCACCGATTTGAATCTTAGTATAGGAGTTATGCTTAATAATTCCACATCGATGACAGTAAAAAATGAGTCATGACAAAATTTGATTCATTGTTAGTTTTATACTATAGTGAATAAAAAGAAAACATATCTTAAAAAAATAATAATAAGTAAGAATTTTTAATGCCAGTAAAAGAGTTTAACAATTTTTTATTAATAAAGCAACTAATAGGTGGGTGATAGTGTAAAATTAATTTACATAGGTTGTGGTTTAAATTTAAATCCTTTTTATTTTAAGTAAATATAGCATTTGGTCTCTTAATTATAAAATTAATAATTATCATATTCTTCAAATTTTATAACTAATATTATTAGCCCCTTTTTTTCACTTGTTATAATTATTTATTTCTTTTTTCATTTGACATATTAAAATAAATAGTAAAAAATAAAAGAATATAACAAAAAATTAAACACGTATTTAATATTATTAAGGTGAGATTTGATAATACATTTTAATATTTTTATTTACATTAATATTATAAGTTAATAAATGGATAAATAATTATAAAAGTAAAAATAAAGAACTATTAATATTAGTTATAAAATTTGGAAGATATAATTGTTACTATCTTTATAAATAAAAGATCAATTATTATGATTACTCTTCTATTTTTTTAAAGAACGCATCATATTCATAAATTTTAATAATATTATTAGTTTATCCATTTATTATTAGAGGTTATCTTACATTATAAAAAGATTTTAAAATTAGATTAAATTATTAATATATTTTTTAATGGCTATTTACTTGAGGAGGCTAAAATTATAATTGGAATAATTTTAATATTTAATTTTAAATATTTAAACTACATTCAAGACTTAAAATAAAAATATTCAACAAATTTTCTATTTAATTTATTCAATAGACAAAATTAATAAATTCCTTGAATTGATAAAGTATAAGCAAAATGATTTTTGAAGTATATAAAATTACAATTTCATCTAAAAATAATAATTTATATAAATAATTTTGTCACTTTGTACAATAATTTAGTAATGAAATTATTAATGTAAATTTATATGAAAAAATAAAATTGCTTGTACAAATTATTATTTAGAGATGAAAATATAATTTTATATAATTTAGGGATCATTTTACTTGCTTTTTTATAATTTCAAGTATAAAATTGTTTTATCTATTCAATACCTAAAAGTTCAACACAAAACCCCTATGCCTAAAACTTTAGTATTATAAAACTCCATTACATCTCTTTCACATACCATTTTTTATAAAATTAAAATTTAAAATATTCTTTTTTGTTGGCACATATTTTTTGATTTAATATTTTTAAAATTTTTTATTTAAACATATTACAATATTTTTAGAATACATGTCTATACTGTATATTTTTATATTTTTTGTATTTTATATAATTTTTTTATTAAATTTTATATTCTAAAATTGATTTATTATAATTATACATACATCCACATATACTATTACTACGCACATATGAGTGAAATACATTATATTATTTTATTATCATAGTGTAAAATTTTAATTTATATATTATCATATTTTTTAGAGGATATTATTGTTGAAGGATATTTTAGTTTAATTATGTACTTCAAATTTATTTATGATAATTTAATTTATTATATATATATATATATATGAATATTTTAATTAAATTAATTATTTTTACACCTATATAGTACAACATAACAATAATTAAAAGAATATAATAATTTTGTACAAGCATTCTATCTTACATAGTAACATATTAAACATAGTATAATATATTATTACAATGTAAACCGTAGACAGACAATAGATTAAGCTCAAAATTATAGAAAAAAATTAAATTATTTTTCCTAAATTATATAAGAAAAAGTAAAGGTTTTAGTCCCTATACTTTCATTAAATTTTTAATTTCATCATTATCATTTTAATTTATGTAATTAAATGCAAATATTTTAAATAATTTGCAATTAACTCATCCTTTTTAAATAATATTAAATTTAATTAACATAATCCTACGTGACATTCTATGTATCAATTAAAGTTCACATGTTGACATTTTATTTTGCTTAATCAACAAAATTTATCTATTTGCACAAAAATCATCCCATCTAAATTAAAACACATTTAATTTTCATTTATAATTATATTAACAAAAAAATGATTAGACGTTAAAATCATCTAGGCCAGCATTAATCTTGTAGAATGGAAGTTTAAAAAAGTCATAGAATCAATGAATTGAGAATAAATATACTTTAATTTCGCTGAGGATGATTTTGATAAGAATAAATGAATTTTCATGATTAAATAAAAATAAAATATTAGTATGAAAAATTTAGTTGGCGCATAAAATGATATGGAAAATTTCATTAGTTAGACCCGAATAAGAAGAATGAATGAATTATAAATTGTTTGAATTTATAAGACATAATTATATAAATTAAAAATCGCAAGGATAAAATTGTAAATTTAGTAAAATTAGGTGAACGCGAAACCTCTACTTTTTCCTTGTACAGTGGCTGCTCAATTGTTGGGCCGCATGGAACTTTGAGACTAATAGCCGTACTGCTATTATTTTGGGCTAGATTTTACGACAAGACGAATCTTGTGTAGGCCTAAAACGAAAACTGAAAAACGTTGTCTGTTACGAATCGCTTCGGATTCATGTGTATATGTGTCTTTAGGTTTGCCAGCGCCCTTTGTACTTCTCATTTGGTCAGCTCAGTTTGAGTTTCTCTGAAGTTAAGTCCATCTGTTGCTGTTACATGAGATACAGCTGCAACATAGTACTACTGCCTTCTGCCTGTTGATCCTCAATTCCAGCTCTAATGGCGTCCAAGTTTGGTTTAGCCGGTGGAATTCCGGAGCGAAAGGTCCGACCAATATGGGACGCCATTGATTCTCGGCAGTACAAGAACGCTCTCAAGCATGTTACTGGTCTGCTCACTAAGCATCCTAATTCGCCTTATGCTCTTGTAAGATTCAAGTCACTGTTCAAGACACCTTTTCTTTTGGTTTTCTTTGTTATTTTGGATCTCCTTGGTGCAGTTACTCAAATATTCATGCAATTTAGTGTTTATTTAGAATGTGGGTTTGGTTCTGTTCTCTTGGGTTGTTCCTCTGTCATAATAGTATCCTTCTCTCTTCAGCTTTCCCCCCCTTGTTTTTCTTGCCCAATGTGATTTCAATATTTTGTTTTTGGAAAATGGGGCATGCAATTTTTGGGTGGGAATTATTGTTGGGATTCTACTGCATGGGATGAGAATTCAACTTTGTACTGCATAGATGAATTTTCAGTCCCTTATGCCATGCATTTATGGTGTTATAGCTCAAATTTTGGCTTAATCATACACTGTCGTGTGTGCTGCAGTCGCTTAAGGCCCTTATTTTGGAGAGAATGGGAAAGCCCGAGGAAGCATTGTCTATTTGCTTAAATGCCAAAGAATTGTTGTATGCAAATGATTCTCTTTTGATGGATGATCTTACTCTTAGCACTCTGCAGATAGTATTCCAGCGGTTAGATCATTGTGAGTGTTTGTTGGCTTCTTGATGTGATATTCTATTATGCGTATTACTGTTAGACACCTAAAATTTCCTTTTTATCAGTGGAATTGGCGACCAGCTGTTATGAACATGCTTGCAATAAATTCCCAAATAATCCGGAGTTAATGATGGGGCTATTTAACTGTTATGTACGCGAGTACTCATTTGTGAAGCAACAACAGGTTTGTGTGTTTTATTCTTTTTGTATGTCCTCTATTTGTTTCAAGAGCATCTACTGCTGCATTATTTATGTTCCATTTGAATTATTTTTCCAATACTTGTTCTGATTGGCAGACAGCTATCAAAATGTACAAACATGCTGGAGAAGAAAGGTTTCTGCTCTGGGCCGTTTGTAGCATCGAATTACAGGTTTCCTGGCTTCATGCTGCCACCTTTTTGTGTTTTTTCTTAATACGTTTCTTTTTGCGTCTTGTGTCATGTTGTTTGTTTCAATGCTGGGTACTGCTTCATGGGGAATGTAACATCACCCAAGAAAACATCGCATATATCGATCTCATGAATGCTGCAATAATTTTGGTCTCTTTGCAGTTTGGGCTGGTGTATAATTTGATGTTAGGCATTAGATATTGTACTTTTATTTACTGCTTGGCTATTGGATTACACTAATATTGACCAAGATTGGAAAGTCACACAAAGGAATGCATATAATAACAACAACAACAATAACAACAGTAATAACAAAGCCTTATCTTACTAAGTGAGTTTGGTTACATGGATCGTATAATGTCATTAGGTTCCATCAGAAACTAAATTTTTAGTAATATTAATTATCAGGAGATCCTTTTTTATAACTTCTTTCAATATCCTTTTTGGCCTCTCTTTATACTTTTTTATAGGGTTAAAGATCATATGATCAATTTTTTTCATTGGTGCCTCCAATGGCTTTTTTTGAACATGATTAAATCACTTTAATTGATTTTTTGTTATCTTTTCCTCAATAGGTGTCACGTCAATATACACTCGTATGCATTCATTTCGTATCTTGTTCTTTTTTGTATAACTACACATCTATCTTAATATTTTCATTTCTACTACCTTCATTTTTTACTTTTGTTATCTCTTCAAATCCCAACATTCACTATCATAAAACATAATTAATCGTATAATGGTCCGATAAAACTTCTCTTTAAATTTAGTAGGTACTTTGTGATCACAAATAATTGCAGATACTTTTTTTCATTTTAACTATCTAACTTGTATCCTATGTATGATATCTCTATCAATTTTTCTATTGTTTTGTAATATATATTCCGGTCTATCGATTTTTCTATTGTTTTGTAATATAAATTCTAGAGACTTAAATTTAGATACTTGCGGTATGATATATCTTTCAATTCTTACCTTCAAATTATTTTTATCTTACTTTTTCTTAAAATTGCAATGCATATACTCCATTTTACTCCTATTCAAGCGAAATTTTTTTAATTTTAATGCCTATTTCCAAAACTCCATTTTATAATTAATCTCTTCCTGCGATTCTTTAATCAGAATTATATCATCTGTAAATAGCATATAATTAGAGATAGTCTGTTGTATGTCCCTAGTAAGGATTTAAGGCTGAAACCTGATGTAAATTTATTCTTATAGTAAAATCTTTTGTCTTTCCTTCGAGAGTTTTTATACTTGTAGTTACTCTATTATACATGTTCTCTATAATCCGGATATATACGACACGAACTTCTTTCTTTTTTAAAGTTTTTCACAATATTTTTTTTGGTACTCGATCATAAACTTTTTCTAGGTTAATGAAAATTATATGTAAGTCTCTTTTTTTACTCCGGTATCTTTCCATCAATCTCTGTAGAAGATAAATAGCCTCTGTTATAAACCTTTTGGGTATAAAACTAAATTGGTTCTTTGTAATTCTAGTTTCATCTTGTCTCTTGATCTGTGCTCAATTATTCTTTTTTATAGTTTCATAGTATGGTTAATAAGTTTTATCTCTCAATAGTTTGTACAGTTTTGGATATCTCTTTTGTTCTTATATATAGGTATGAAAATACTCCTCCTCCACTCATTTGACATTTTCTTGAACCTCAAAATCTCATTAAATAACTTAATGAGCCAAAAGATACCCTGCTCTTCTAAACATTTTCAAATTTCAATAAAAATACCAGTAGGTCCAACGGCTTTATCATTATCTATCTTTTGGAGAGTTTCTTTTACCTTCCCAACTCGAATCCTTGCGATAATAAGTCAAATTTTATTTGTCCTCTTGAGTTTCTAATCCTTCCATATTTCTGGTCACTCTTTACTCGTCATTGAAAAGCTTATAAAAGTACTTTTCCCCATCTCTCTTTGATATCTTCATTTGTGAGTAGAACTTACCCTTCTTCATTTTTAATATACTTTACTTGATTCAAGTCTCTTGATTTCCTTTCTCTATTTTTGGCAAGCTTATAAATTTTTCATTCTCTATTCTTTGTCTCTAAATCTTGGTAGCTCCTCAAAAGCTTTACAATGTGTCTCACTTATTGCTTTTTTGGTTTCATTCCTAACTGTTTGATACCTTTCCTAATTTTTGGCATTGTCACACATATGCAAGGCCTTAAAATATTTCTTTTTGGTTTTGACCTTTTTTCGCATACTTTTATTCTACCATCAAGATTCTTTGTCTTTTGGTCCAAAATCTTTTGATTCACCGAAAATTGCTTTAATAACCATCCTAATCCTCTTAGTCATCGCATCATAAATATGGTTTGCACAAAGGAATGCATAAAGTTTTAAATTTGTGCCACATAATTGAATCAATATATTGGCTAGAAATGAAACTAGTTTATAGGAAGACAGTTTATGTGCAGTGTGGGATATTTGGGCAACATGCAGCTTACCAGAGCTTAAATCAAATCACTTATGCAGAGGATGTGGAAATATATGCATAGCGACAAGACCTTTGCCAAAGGAGCTAGACATCTAACTAGACTATATATAATGGAGAAATTCTTGTGTGAACTCGAGGAAAGAGATAGACAAACACTTACGAGATCCATTAGTACATATGGGATCATATTTATTGTTGTGTTTACCTCTATCCTTAGGTCCATGATAAACTAGGTTCATGGAAGAATGTCTAGTTAAACTTCTATGTCATTTAAAATAGTGTTGCAAAGATGTACCTTTTAGGGTCATAATTGTAGCAGATATAAATATAAATGATTAGGATTTAACTCATGTACTAAACTCCAGCAACTACCTGGGGAATTATTTTTCATTATGTCCTTAAAACATAATGTACACTAATAGTGTTCTGAAATATCTTGCGCTGATTTTTTAGGATATATATACACTGAGCTTAATATTTTTCTGTATAATACTTGTTCAATGCACTTATTTTCTGTAACTACACTCTTGTAGGTTTTCTGCGGTAATGGAGGAGAGAAGTTGTTGCTACTAGCTGAAGGTTTACTCAAGAAACATGTCACCTCACATAGCTTGCATGAACCTGAAGGTGATCCACTTTCTACTCATCTACTGTGGAGAATTATAGCATTCTTCTGCATCACTTAACAAGTCATTTTTTGTGTTAAATTTCTAACATTCATTGCAGCTCTGATGATGTACATATCCATATTGGAACAGCAAGCTAAGCATGGTGATGCCTTGGAGCTTCTCTCAGGGAAATTAGGATCATTGCTGATGATTGAAATTGATAAGCTACGCATACAGGTACTTTCTAGGGTTTTCTCCTCTTCTATTTGGTCCTTTTATTTCATTTTGTTAAGGGGAGGGATAAAAATGTCATCCATCTGAAATGATAAGCTTGATATCTGCTAGATTGTTTTGAATAAGCTTGATGTGGTCGAGGTCAAAGTTATATGAAATACATGTAGGTTCCATTGACGGGGTATGGGTTATGATGTGCTATTGTGCGGATAGTTAGAATGAGTCCAATATGTGCTGAGAGCTTTTGGCTCAAATTGTATTTGATGACCCTTAAAAGGCTTTGCCTTTCTTTGTAAGTTGGGTTTCATCCCTAGTTCTTGCACGTGTAAGTCTAATGGCTTTGCCATTCCTACCTTTACCAAAAAAAAAAAAAATGAGTGCAACATGTGAATGAAACCCTTTGAAACAAACCATGATTTGAAGCTGTACTCCGAACAAGTTAAATTTTGTACAGAATGATGCAACCACCCGGAGCATTATTCTAATTTTATTGGTTGACTTTTCTCACCAACCGTTATACTTTGACTTTAAGTTGACAGGGGAGACTTCTTGCCCAGGCTGGTGACTTTGCTGCTGCAACTGATATCTTTCAGAAGATACTACAGTCATGGTATGCTATTGGACCCTTATGCCATACTTAACACGTATCCCAGAACAATCTTTGATTGGCTACCTGTAAATTTTGATGGGTAAAGCTGGCCTTTGCTAGTAGCATATGCATATTTTGTGCCTCTTTCTGTAAGATGCCCAATTTTTCTGTATGTCATTGTTTTATGATAGTAATATCCTTTCCGCTGCACATACATTTGCTAACAAATGTTCTAGCTTATTATTTTTCTCCATTTGTTTTGAGTTGACCTCTATTAATTTGTATTTTGTGCCCTACTTGAGAATATTAGTGAACTTGTATTCTAAGATGAAGCTTATCTCTAGGGACTAGTAGGGGTTGGCAAAAACTGTTTTGGGCCAGGCTTACATTAATACCAAGGTATCTTTGCTTAGTCCAAGCTTGGCCCAGCTCTAATTTTTGTTACTTTGTGTGCCCAAGCCTGGCCCTTTTCAAAAATAAATACCCAACTCTGGCCCTGTTTAAGTCCAATTTTAGTAACCTATAAGCATATAAGATATCTTTATATTTATGTATGTATTATGTTTAATATATATGTGTGTGTGTGTAAAGTTAAATTATGAGAGAAGAAATCATTGTGTAGATATATTAATTTTTGATAGATTTGTATCATAATTTAGTCCAAGCCTTAATTTTCCAGGGCTGCATCTTGGCCAAAAACCAGTCTGGGTTACATTTGCTTGCCCCTAGTGAGGTTATTTGAAGTTTGTTCCTTCAATTACCTCAGTGTGAGATTTCTAAGTAATTTCCCAAGCCTAGTTGTCAAGTTACTTTTATGCTGTTTATTTCTGCAATTATATTCATGCATTTCTTTTTTTTGTCTTCTTCAATTTTTTCCTTTTTTGATCACACTAGTTGTTATTTCCCCAGCCTAGTTGTCAATTACCTGTTCTGCTTTTGCTGCTGCTGATGTTTGTTTTATTCGTTTGGCAGCCCAGATGATTGGGAGTGTTTCCTTCATTACCTTGGCTGTTTGCTGGAAGATGACAGCATTTGGTGTGATGAGGCTATTAACGATCCTGTACATCCCCCCAAATTTGTCAATTGCAAGGTTTTACACTTGACAAATGAACAGGTGAATTTTACCCTTGAATTTGTCAATTGGTCAATGTTTTCCATAAAGCATTCTCTTAGTATCCTTGGTATGGTTTGTAATCTGAGTGCAGTTTGACAGCCGAATATCAAATGCATCAGCTTTTATACAGAAATTACAAGCTGATACAATGAGTAACCCTGTAAGGTGTCCATACTTGGCAACTATAGAATTTGAGAGAAGAAAGCATTTACGTGGGAAGGGTAATGATGACAATTTAATGGATGCCATAATGCAATACTTTTGCAGGTATCTTTTGGACCTTAACCTATCATCCTTGTAGTTCATTTTTAATCTCACACATGTATGAGGTTTTGGGGTTTGCCCATCTATTTTGGAGTTTGGATGGTTTCTTTTCTACTAGATATGTTGGTTTTGGGAGGAATAATGAAAAGGATGCACTATGAGAAGTTCCAAGACTTGCTTTCTTCTGTTGTTTATGGTCGGAAAGGAATGCAAGAATTTTTAAATGATGGTGTTGGTGTGGAATAAAATTTTGTTTGTCGTGTTGCTTTGGCTTAAAGCTCATGGTTTCTTTCAAGAGATAAGTTTGACAGATTTGCATAGATGATAGGATAGTTTCCTTGGTGTTTTATTGTATTTTTTACTTTTCTTCCAACCATTTAAGGATTTTGTCTTTTTTTGTATTCTTCACTTTTCTTTAATAATATTTCTTTTTCTATTAAAAAAAAATGAAAAGAAAATCACACACATATATGGTTGTTGAAAGATGGCTGTAAAAGTAAGTTATGGTTGCTGAAAGTTGGCTGTAAAAGTAAGTTAAGATTTGCTAATGGCCATTGGGAAGTGTCTGAATTTCTTAAGGGTATCTATCTGGACGGGATTTATATCTAGGTTTATTTGGTTCACAAGTCTTGTAATTGCAGTGCTGCAGCCTGCAAGTCTTTGTATGATTTCTCTTGAATTATTGTGTCTATTATTTGTGGCTCAGTGGCTGTAACTATTGAGGCCTGTTGAATACCATTTAAGCTACTACTTGGAGGCTTGCTTCTGGTTGTGTATAATAAATGTAAAAAAAAATTAATCTTGATATCTTCTTTCCAGGGCAGCTACTGTTGATCAAATTATGTTATTTATTTATTTATTTTTTGGATATATACTCTAGTTTCGTTATATCCAGCTAGCTAGCAAAACTATTATGTTTTCTAGTCATTACTACTTTTTGATTAGTAACTCTGTTTTATGGTTATAGGTTTGGTCACTTGGCCTGCTTTACTTCTGATATTGAGATATTTGTTGAAGTCTTGACTACTGATAAGAAGACAGAACTTTTGGAGAAGTTATTGAAAAATACTGATGCTTTATCAAATATGCCAACAAAGATGCTTGGGCAGTCTATAACCCTTTTCAAAATTCAACAATTATTGATGGGGCAAATGTTCGAGTTGGCTACAAGTGGTGGGTCTCATAATGTTGTACACAAGTTATCTATTTTGTAATTTAGTTATTCTCTGGGAAATTCCTATGGTCTCTGATTTTCATTCCAAAAGAATTAAGAATCTTTCAAGAATAAATATAGAATTCATTCATTTTTTTACCTTAAACCTGTTCAGAGTTTGCGACCTTTAGGTATGTCATCATTTTATCTCCCTTTTTATAGTTGATGCTGATTTTGTTTTGGCTGCCAAGTTGGTCACACTTACAAAAAAAAAAAAAATGGAGAGAGGCATCCCTTTTTATTGCTACTGTATTCTAAGTTATTTCCTTCTGATCCCATTTACACAAGAGAGAGAGAGAGAGAGAGAGAGAGGCAAATTACACTCACCTCTCTTGAGGTTTAGTGTAACTATATTCGCACTTCTTCTATTTTTAGAAATATACACTGACCTCCCTTTTCCATATACACTCACCTTTCTTTCCATCTATTTTAAACATTCAAACATGCACTTACCTCCCATGCTCCAAAAAAATGAGGGAGGTGAGTGTATATTTCTTAAAAATAGAAGGGGTGTGAGTATAATTTAGTTAAACCTCAAGGGAGGTAAGTGTAATTTGTCCCCCTCTCCCCCCAAAAAAAAAAAAGAAAAAAAAAAAAAAGAGAAGAAAAACCATCAGAACTGAGCCTGTCACCTAATCACAGCCCAAGCTTAATTTTTTAGTGTTTGCCTATTTATGGTATGTAATTGGTTTTACATAATTTATACACGCTTATCTGTGCACAGATCTTAAGGTCCTTTGCATGCAAATGGCTGATATGTATTGCAAAAACCTTTCACTTTCCAAAGATACGGATCCACAGGAGAGTATGCATGGTGAGGAACTTCTCTCAATGGTTAGCAGTGTGTTGGTTCAGGTATGCAGTGATACTGAACATCATTGTGATTTGCAAATGAATTCTTGATAGTTCTCTACATATTAAAAAATTGTATGGATGCTGTGGCCACTGTTGACGTATTATGCTATTTTTAATAGTTGTATTGGCGTACTATGAATTTTGGATATCTGGTAGAGGCAATTATGGTTTTGGAGTTTGGCTTGGCAATACGAAGGTCAGCAACTATCTTACATTACATCTTTGTGTCTAACATCTGATTAGAATAAATTGAGGTGTGACATGAAGCTGTGCAGGATGTGCTATCATTCAGTACATCTATTGCATGGTTTCTTTATACATTATAATATGTGTGAATGATCTTGTTTGATAATGTGCTTGTTGCACATGTCAACTTGATCATAATATAACAGTATGGAGATATGTAAAGAACTAGCATGTATCATTTGGATTCTAGTATCATGTTGAAATAATTGGGATAAGTATCAAAGTATTGGAGTAGGGTTGCTCCATAGAAAGCCTTTTGGGGGGATTAGGATTTAGGACATTCCCATTTCTACTTTCATTCTTGTATCGCAAAGATTTGGGTTTATCAATATTGATGGGAGCTAGCTATTTGAATTAGGAGACTTTGGCTTATATATAAACCTGATATTGCCATCTCTAACTGTATAATCAGTTGCTTCAAGGGAGTTTCCATTGTGGATTTTTTAGCAGGATATTTTAAGTTTTTTCTTTTTGTGGGGCACACCTGGGGTTGTCTCAAGTTAGAGCTTCTTGTCTTCCTTTTGTTTTTCTCTATTTGTATTAATTGTCCTCCTTCTGTCTGCATCTCTTTTCCTTAATAAAAATTTATTTTCATATACAGGAAAATGGCTGTAATGTTGAACAGTGTACTTTAGTCTATTTTTTTTCCTTCTTCTTTTACATCCAAAGTATATGGAAGATAGATGTACTTTCTCAATTTTAGTGGTTTAATTTAATTATTTAGTCACAAGGCAGTGCTGAAAAATCTTTGTTTTTAGCATTGTGTAGTACATGGTAGCATTTTTAATGATAGGTGGATGTGATCTTCAATTTGATTACTAGCAATATTTATAGCACATGGTGCTTTCCTGACACAAATTTGCTTCAACCAGTATATCTTGAACTCAAATATATGCCTTGTGATGTGAACTTTTTCTTCTCTGAAATAACATCTCTCCTTCTATGGCAGATACGTGTGGCAATACAAGATCTTGCTTTTGCACTTGTATTCCCATTTTGGTGCTCTATCAGTGGCGTATGAGTGGTAAAGTAGTTCAGTTCTTTTAAGTTTACATTGTTTTTCATCCATCACCTCAGCCTCTACTAGATGCTGATTGTTAGTTATTCATCTGAAATCTCCGTTCAATTATATGTTACAGCCCTATGCAAATAAGAATTTCTTTTAATCTATTCAGGTATAAATCACTCGATATCAAAAATATCCTGATGGAAACTGTTTCGCACCACATTTTGCCGCAGATGTTGGCATCTCCTCTTTGGAGTGAATTAAACAGTCTGCTCAACGATTATCTCAAGTTCATGGATGACTACTTTAGGGAATCTGCAGATTTAACATTTCTTGCATATCGCCATAGAAATTACTCAAAAGTATGCATGTTTGAGCTTGTATAATTTCCTGACATTTCTTTTGTAAGTCAATTGTGTAATATATAGATGCATTAGTGTTCTGAAAAACCAGATTGGTTACTGAACTGTAGCTTGTAGTAGTTTGCATTTCAGTAATTTTACTGCTCAAACCAGGGTTCTTGAAAAATATTTAAAAATGTGAACATCATATGTTAGAGATTTAACACTAGTTAAGATATATAATTTTATTGTTGAAACATTGAAATAATAAGTATAAATATATCAAACCACATTAAGTGGGGTCTGGTTGTTACTGTACATTGGCCTGAGGGAAGACGTGTCCATTTTCCGCTGAGTTTCAATGGGGTAATATACATGAGATAACCACACCTATGTGTTTCTTTCAACCATGCTAAATTTATAAGTATTTCTTTTTACCATGCTAGATGCCAGTCTTGTATTGAAAATTCAATGACTTTGTTGAACTGAGATGTACATGTTATCTTCCAGGTAATCGAATTTGTGCGGTTTAAAGAACGGTTGCAACGTTCTAGCCAATATTTAGTGGCAAAGGTTGAAGCACCCATTCTGCGGCTAAAGCAAAATGCAGATGCCATCGAAGAAGAGGAGGTAATCAGTCTAGCAACTTTGGCTGTAAGTGATTACCTCTTTTTACATGTTTTATCGTAGATATAATGAGTTGCATATTCTCTTAGGGTGTTCTTGAAAGCTTGAAATGTGGAACTCACTTCCTTGAGCTCTCTAATGAGATTGGATCAAAGTCTTTAACCTTCAATGAAGACATGGAATCGCGACCTTGGTGGACACCAACTGCAGAGAAGAATTATCTTTTAGGTAAGTTTTACAATTACATCAGTGTTTTAACTATAAAGAGTTCCTTTAAGAGTTAAGACCATTAGCCTATTTAGTTCATTTGCATTATATAAAAATGTAAAAATATGGAAGGAGTTTATGATGGGATTTGTTTTGATGTAGCAGGTTTTTCTAAATGTTTCTTTTGTTAATATATTTGGATTTTCTATATTCCAAGAATTAAGCAGAGCCTTTTGATCAAGAATTAAATTAAATCTCAGGTAATAGTAATCAGATGTTCGATGTGTAAAATGGTGGTCTTGGCATGGATTGGAAACTCAAATAATCTCAAATAATGGAATTTGACTTAATTATGTGGGATTGGAATGAGAAAGGCATATTCTACAGATAACTGATAAATAGTGATCCTTGTTAAATTTCTCAGTTTATTTTTGTATTTAGTATTATTTTGTTAAAAGCAGTTGGCAATTGACGTCTGTTTCAGGACCATTTGAAGGGATTTCTTATTGTCCAAGAGAAACCTTGGTACATGACTTCTGTCCTTGATTTATTACTTTGCTGTTGTTGTAAATTGTATAATGCTTGTGGAGAATTAACTGTGTATTCTGCTTCTCTCGGCACCTTTATATCCTTTCTCATTCCTGCATGGTTTGGCTACAAAAACCAGACAAAAGAACGGGAGAGAAGTTGCCAAAGCATCATCGAGAAGAAATCCCTACTTCCCAGGATGATATATCTCTCTATTCAAAGTGCTTCAGCATCAATCAAGGAGCATGTTGAGTTCAATGGTTCCATTCCACAGAAAATATCCTCGGAACTAAAAATTTTGTTGGAGCGCTATGCACAATTGTTAGGCTTTTCTTTAACCGAAGCAATAGAAGTGGTCATGGGTTTTCCTGGTAGTGAAAGGTCTTCCGAGGTATGATTACTCAAAAGCTTTTAAGCTGCAAATTTTAAAATTATTTGAGGCCAAGTAGCATGGTGCTTAGTTTTTTAATACCTCACATAACAAATACTAACTGACTTCTGCCTTCACAATAATGACAACAGTGCATCATCTCCTTGACGTTTTAAAAGTGAATCAGGGAAACATTATTTATATTAAAACTGCCTTAAGTTTACTATTTGACCGCCTTTGTTTAACAGCTGCACCTTATATTTTATAACTTGAAATTGGAGCTACCTTTAAATAATTTTGTTTGAACCTTTTGTGTGTGCACGCGTGACACAATAGTTTTTTTAGTTATTTTATTCTTTGTATATATTTTTATTAATAGTTACAATGGGAAATTTGATAAATATTCTAAATTGACTATTGCAGGTTTTTGGCTCCAATTTGGTAGACTGGTTTAATTTCACGGTATTCTTGAATGCTTTTAGCCTGAGTTCCCATGAACTTGTGCAACAAGGTGGAAATGGATACAAGCCTCGTACATGGTCTATATTGGAATTTTTGCTGGAGAAGTATATTCTAGAGAAAGCCAAATCCATGGAGCCCCAGCTCTGCTCTCCCTGGGGTGATATTCAACTTGTGATTCAATTATTTACAGAACCTTTGGCGTGGCATGCACTCATCATCCAATCTTGTCTGAGATCTTGTCTTCCATCTGGTAAAAAGAAGAAGAAAGGTGGAGCAGTAGATCAGTCCAGCCCAAATCTGGCTCATGCATTAGCAGATGCTGTCCATCATTTATCACACGTTGTAGAGGAGGTTATGAAATGGATAAGAGAATGGGATAGTAGATCTGAGGATGAGAATTTGGAAAACATTCTTTCTGCTGTTCGGAGAAACGGGCAGAATGGTGGGCCAGGACAGGTCTTTCACATTCTAGAGACTTTTATTTCCTCCATGAACAACAGTGAACTTGGTGATCGTATTTTCCAGTCACTTCAGTCCTGGAGCCCTCTTGATGTCGCAAGGAAAATGGTGACAGGCAAGCATAAAGTACTGATGGACTTCAACAAGATATGTGAGTCAAAAATGAAGTTACTACAATCTATGAAGCAGCAGGTTGCTCAACTCTGAAGAAACATCATTTACTGGTGCTGGATTTTCTTGATTTCAGCTTTGATCCATGGCTCTTCAATTCATTGAGTTTTTCTGCCAGTCTATCATTGATTTTGGTTTTCAATGGTTGTTTTTCCTGTAAAATTTTCTGTTGGAAGAGTGTACACGAGATAATTTTTCTTTTCCTTCTCTGAGCTGTTCAAAAGTCTTGTTTAGAATTTGTAGATGCTTTCCACAGCAAAAATTTTGGACATGTAGCATTGGTCTGATCAATTTGACTCAAATTACAGATTTCATCTTGCCTGGACGACTTCTCCATCAATATTTCAAAACCACCTATTTGGGATGCCCCTGCGTAAGAACTTAAGCCCTGATGATATAGGGCTCATTAATTTCAGTGCAAAAAGAAATGCCACATGCCCGGAAAATTTTATAGGAGTTGATATATGTAAATGTAATATTCAGTGTGGAAAAAATGTTTTTGCCTTTTATAACCTTGCAGTTGAGGTTTTGGAAGTATGACGAATGGGCTTTTTTTTAAGGCCCAGACTACTATGCCCCAGTATGAAATTGGGGCATAATTTAAAAAAGAATAAGAATAATTATAAAAGAGGACAATACAATAATTCAATAGGAGCGGACATTCAAAAAGAACTAGTCTGTAGGTGATTTTTTCTTTTGAATTGTTGCGTGGTAATTAAAAATTAAACATAAAATAACTATATTTTGTATTTAGCGTAACAAATTTAATAAAATTAGAAAATTGTAAGTGTAAGAAAAATAGTAATTAATTAAAGAATAAATAAAGGGAAAAAATAAATTTTGAACTAAAGTGAATATGATAATTTATAATTATAATTTTTTTAAAAAATGAATGTAAAGAAATAAAATAACATTGGTGTTGCCTATCAAAGAAAAAAAATGTGTATTTCTTAAAAAATCACATAGTAAAAAAAAAAAAAAATACACACACATAGTGTAAGCTAACTTCTAAATAAATGATTGATAGGTGTTTAAACCACACTTATTTCTATGTTTATATTAGGTTGATTATGTTCTCAGTGAATAAACACAAATTGATTAATCACTAATTACTTAAATGTGATTTCATCTCATACTTACGTTAACCGATCCAACTCTTAAGAAATGATTATCATACATGTGAATGATTGTAAATAGTCAAAGGCTAAATGTGACCTAATCACATGGTTATGTCAAGGAGACCTCATTATTTGAAAGTGGTTATTAGGTGAACAACGAATCACTAATCGCTTTGAGATTATTTAAACTCGTGCTAAAACCAAGTCAACCCACTGTTAGAAAGTGAATATTAATTTGAAAGACCACCATAAGATTAAAATGGTAAACCTTTACCTCTTAAGTGGTACTACTAAAAATAAGATTTTATTTCAATTTCAAATGAATTTTTTTGCTTAAAATGATGTTTGATTTTAAGTAAAGAAAGATTTTATTTCATTTCATTTATAATTTCTATTTTAATTATATTTATTCTATTATGAAATTCATCAATTTAATAAGGATTTAATTATATTTCATTTCATTTAACCTAAAACACATATTATAAAAAAATTTTATCCTATTTCTACCATTGTATTTACCATAGTATCATCAAAATTTACTTTTCAATTAAATTTTATATCTTTTTTAGTGTATTTCAAATAAAATAATTTATTTGCATATGAATTAAAATTATTATTTTTTAACAAAATTTTTAAATAATAAAATTTATTTATAAATAAATTAAAATTATTTCTATTAAAATTAAATGCAATCAATTTTTTAAAAAAATTACATTACAAACGAATCTTTGAAGACGGTAATTTCTTTCTAAATTGCGTGAGTTAGTACATTAGTGAATGAAAGGCTTGAGAGCACTCTTAAATAATGACATTCTATCATATCATAACACTCTTTTGTATATATAGACAGGAAAGAGGTAAAAGCCAAAACCACGGAACTAGGGAAGGACACCCTACCATATCACTCGGTACCAAGTTAGAGTCGGTGGCATAATTAAATGGTTGATAAATTATATGTATGGCATAATTAATCACATTTGAATTATGATAAATAATTTACTTCCAAAAAAATTCATGATAAGTAATTTAAAATAAGATGATCATTGAGAATTTCAATGTCATTATATTAATTTGTATTATAAATATTTAATAATTACAAAATAAATTTGTTAGGGAATGATAATTTTTTATTTGAAATTAGATTTGTACATGATCATCCAATTTAAAAAAAATATAAAATTTGAATTTTTTATGACGTACATATTTATTGAACTTTTTTTAATGATCTAATTAATATATCAATTAGGCTTAAGTCATGATTATATCAAATGGGTCCGTCTGCCTAATTTGATTATATAAATTTATTTTTCTTAATATAATTGTATATTATAAGAAATAATTACATCTAATTTTTTAATATAAAAATATTTAATTTAATATAATTTAATATTTTATATAAAAATTATTTTTACTTAAACAAAATAAAAAGTAAAAATAATTAGACTTTCGAATTAGGTCTTGGGCGACATATAATTTTAATTGAGCTCAATTGGGCCAAATTTTTAAAAATTAAATAAGCCAAGCTTGATTCATTGTGTTTCATATAATTGTGTATGAAAAACCCTACTCGAAACCAATGACTTAGTTTATAAACACCTATGTTTGTAATGAAAATTGTTTATGAATAATCGCCAAAAAAATTGTTTATGAATAATTAGAAGTAATTGCAAAATAATTAATAGTTAAATAGTTTAAAGTAATTCTTAATTTAAGTATATAATTAATCCTTTACATATTAACATAGTTGGTTCAAATTGTTTCGATTTAAAAATTGCTTAATTCGACTTAATCCATGATTTATTTTTATTAAATTTGAGAAAAAAATTTAACTCATTTAGCAATTCGAACCGGGCATAGATTATTTTGGCAAAAGTATCAGATTACTATATTTTCGGAAACTTATTTCCGTTTTACCGTTGTTTGAAAATATATTACCAAAATATGCGTGAGGGGCAGAGGCGCCAGGCCGGAAGGCATCCTTGGGGAGGAGGCACCAGTTCGGATGGCGCCTTCAGTGGATCTTGAGGACACCATTCAAAATGGCGCCCTTACTCTGCGATTTTTTGAAAATAAATAATTTTGATGTCATTTCAAAATAAAAATTTTAAAAATAAATAATATATGATTATGACTCAAAATAAATTTTTAAAAATAAATTACTCATTTTATAATTATATTTAATATCATAAAAAAATATTTTATTCCACTTTGATATTTAATACTATAAATTTATTATAGGAATTAAATAAGAAAGTAGTTAATGATAATAATATATTTAATAAAAATAATAAATATTTAGTAAATAATTGAATATTATTAAAATAAAATATAGGATCAATAAAGAATAATTACGTAATTTATATTAATGTCTCTCAAAATTTGATCCAATGACGCTTAATATTTATCATTTTTCAGAATTATATGCTTCCACCATTCGGAATTATATTATTACAAGTAATTATTTAATATGTTATTACACATAAGTAAATTTATTGAATTATTCAATAATATTCTTTATATACGAAGTTGAAAATTATTAAAAATGAAAAGAAACATAACGAAATAAATATGTTTCTTTTTATTTTGTATTTATTCCAATAATATTCTTGCTACTTTGTATTTATTTCAATAAAATTATTTTTATTTTGTAACAAAATAAATACGAAATGACGAAGTTGAAGATAGTTGAAAATTAAAAAACTATTACTCTTTATTTTGTTGCAATAATATTTTCATTTTGTAATGAAATTAAAATTATAACATGAATTAATTCCTTTTTATTTCGTCACAATGATAAAATATTTTGGCAATGAGAGGCAAAAGTATCGATTTACTATTTTTTTAGAAACTATTTTTCGTTTTACCGTTTCTTCGAAATATTTTATCAAAATATGCACAACGGCGAAGAGACACCAAATGGCGTGTCGAGGGACGCCAGACTGAAATGGTGCCGTTGGTGCTCGAGGGAAGGGATGCCAGGCGATATGGTGCCTTTGGCCTACGGCACCCTCGCTCTTCATTTCTAAGTTAATTAGCCGGTGATCGTGTCTACTGTGGATCCAAAAGACTTAGATTTTGGTATTGTACATGGCCAGCATCCCCATCTACGTTGACAATTATGCTACGTATTTTGACCTCAATATTTGGTGGACTTAACTTATAACGTATTGAATAAACATAGCATTTAATGTCATTTACAAGGATGATGGTTATTTATCATTCAAATATTATAATTAATATTATTAATTTTTTTATATTTATTATAACTATTTATTCTTTTCTTCACTAATAATATTAAAATAAATAATGAGAAAAAAATTTAATTAAAAAATAATTATATATTTCATATTATGAAGATAAAATTTATTAATTTATTTTAATATTATTTATTTATTTTAACATAGTAAATAAATAAAAGAATAGATAATTATAACAATTGTGAAAATAAAAAATTAATAATGTTAGTTATTAAATTTGGGAGATGTCATTATAATTAGTTTTATAAAAAAAAATAAATATTCTAATTATTTTAAAGTTTATTATTTTCTATTATTTATATATTAACTTAAAATTTAGGGAGATGTGCCTTGACTGCCCTCAGAGGCGCCATTTGGTTTGGCGTCTCTCCGCCGTTGTACGTATTTTGGTAAAATATTTTGAAAGAACTGATAAAACAAAAAATAATTTCTAAAAAAAAATAAATCTATACTTTTGCCCAACGAGATGTGGAACATGGAATAATCCTTATCATTAGAAAAAAATAAACACATATTATTTTAAAAAAAATTGTAATTAATTTATGTTTGTTAATAATTTATAATAATTAAAGTTATGAAAATAAAATACCAGAGGAGAGAATAAAATTCTAGTTAGAAGAATGTTATTAGAAAAAATTGCATATATTTGATGCGTTATATGAGAATTGAATTGATTTTGTATTTGTGAGAAGAATTGGTAATTAAAATCGATATAAGTACCTACGCAAGAAGATAAAAATGTCGTAATAATCAAAACCATTCTAAATGTTAATGTTTGGCAATAAAGTAGTAAGATAGATGTGCATAAATATACAATAAACATGAAAAAGAAAGCTAATGTCTACGTAAGTGATGTCCAGTCCCACATCCAGGATCGGTAATAGTGGCGGCCATATCTACTAACCCTCTGCGTAGGCTCGGGAGTCACATTTCCGGTGTCTGTGGTTCCTCTACCTCCAGCTCCCGTTCTGCCTCCAGCTCTACCTCTATCTACAAGCACTGAGTCATCTGTCATCATGCCACCAAGTGTTGATCCCTGATCCTGAGTATGTAGATAAAATGCAGGACGATATGGCTGTGATGGACTAGCATCATCGGAAGGAAAGACATGGAATGAAGATGAAACTCCTGGTATATGTGGAAATGCCTGGAATGAGGATGGAACACTAGAAGTAAACTGGTACATCTGGATTGATGACGGACCATATAGTGCAGCCGGGAATATGGTGGAGGATGAAGGATCATCAGGTGCTGTAGGGTACATATGAGATGAGGCAGTCATATCTGGTATCATCATCATAGTGTCTTGGGTAGTCGATGGTGGAGTCTGTTGCACTAGTCGAAGTGGACGGAACATCAGCCTGCGACGTAGGTCGTGGAGTAGTGCGACGGTGTCGATGAGAACGAGGCTGATCATGGTCACCCTCCGCAGAGTCTGGGAATATGATGGGCATGAGGAGCTGGCTCTGCATGTGAGTCAATAATCACATGATCAACCTCCTGAATGGCATGAAGGAATGGAGTCCGTCGCTAATCTAAGCGCATCGAAGGTGAACCTAGACTGCCTCTCAAGGTGTAGTGAAAGTCTTGTAGTGTGGATACCTCATCTACATGTACAAATTTTTGACATTAAAGTTAGTTACAATACTAATGCACAGGAAGATAATCAGACACAGAAAACTAGCACGCAGTATTACCACAAGGTCTAGTGCTCCCCCAACGGGTGTAATAAATCACCTAGTAACTCGTCTGTAGCATGCCATATACTTGGACCTGTGGGCCTAGGACTAGTCAGTGTGGTCGGCTTGGTGATAGCGCACAAGTCTCACCGGATATCCCAGAGTGCAATGTACGGCTGATGGCGGATGTGCCACTCCTTATTATACCGATCGGACAAGTGAAGGCAGTGGACCTCCGCCACCTCCTTTGGTGGCTCAGGTATAGGCTGGCGTAGTCCAAACTGTCGCAAAATCCTATCTGGATGGTGCCACTCGACAATCTGAAAGTATATGAGTGGCACCACTGCTGTCCACATGTCACTCTCGTCAAAATAGTACTGAGGAAGTGATGCGGTGACCACCTCAGTGTACGGGATCCAGGTGATCTGAAATTACATATTTATATTGTCATTTAAATGCGACAATGAAATGGATAAAGGAATGAAATAAAAATATACATTATCCCCTTCATACCTGGTCGAGACGAAGACGGCCCAGCACGTATCTATAATAAGGTAGGCTGTGTGCCGGACTATCCTGGAATGTCTTTTAATAATGCCACCTACCAAGTACAATAACTAAGTTAAACAACTTAAAAGTTAACTTAATTACAAGTGTAAATTGAAAAATTTTCTAACTTGCGGGCTAGGGGGCCAATCCCTGCATCCCCCTCTAGGTATGTCTGAAACGGTGATCGCAGGGGCAATAGTGGGAAATCTATCCCATGCCCAAAGCTTGCAGTAATAGGCAACACTCCCTATCTCTCTGTAATATGGAGCAGTGACTTACAGAGCTCTCTGTATAAATAAGCCAGGCAGGCAGATCCCCAACTATACGTCCCAACCTCATGGAAGTCTCCTAGCAAGGGCAAGTGCATGAGGTGGATAGGAGTGGTCTGGAAACAACGTCCCACCAATGAGATGCAAAATGTAGGCCCGGGTGAATCTCTGCAATATCACCTTATCCGCATCATCTGGAAGATAAGTGAAATGCCTCTCCAACCAACTCATCTTCAATCGCCCCCCTCTGATGACATTCTCGTCCACCGATAACTACAATCCTAGGTACTTCTCTATCAAGGGCTCCCCATCCCCACACAGTGGGGCCCGTCACTACTCGACCATCAATGGGTAGGCCGAGCTGAAAAGCCACATCCTGCAATGTAATAGTGGTCTCGCCCTATGGCATATGAAAAGTGTGTGTCTCTGACCTCTATCGCTGTACAAAAGCACTGATCATCTGATGGTCAATCGGCACAAACTCGCACATCGCCAGGCCGTAAAAACCTACCTCTCGTAACAAGGGAACAATCAACTCCGGCGGCTGCTGGTGATGGTAGTGATGAGCTCGTCGAATACTCAGCACATGATCAGGCTGCAAAAAAAAAGATTAATAATTATTGCGTCTGACAATACAGAAAAGGTTTAACCAACTTTAAGATCTAACTATTTCCATACATGGCCTGCCCAAATTGACTGGGATATGTGTGAGTCTTGAGTCGTCAGAAGTAAAGGATCCCGCGGTCCAGGATCAACACATCGGGAAGTGGATGCCATCTGCCAATAGAAGAATTGCATTAGGATGGAATTTAGACACACACTAATATAACATATGTGTGCAATTTAAATACAAAGATCCACATAAGAATTTATAGCACTTGGACTATTGAAGTATTTTTTTAACATTACTAGTAATGGGGTCACATATATATATCCATGATGGCATGCAATTTTACAACAATCAAACAAATCACATCATTCGACCGTTACACTTATGACATTGGTTAACATACTTCGTAACATATCTGCAAAAGTAAATATCAAAATTAACGTGAAGAAGGGCCTTCATCTCCATGTAGAAGTGGGCAGCGCCTACGATTATGACATTCCATCTTACAAAGACCGCATTTTTGCCTAACACCACTCTCTTGAGGCCAATCCATCTCATTTCTGATCCGTGTCGGTCTCGGTCGTCCCTTTTCATGTAATCTTCCATAATTTGGAACTAGGATAGGAAATGGTGGTAGGTTATTCCATTGTGACCACTTCCCGATCGGCCACCACTCAGATTTATAGCAATTAAGTAGGATGTCAAGTCTGTATACAGGATCGACATATGGTTCCCATGATATGTTGACTGAGGCACAAGCAGCAATAATATGAGCACAAGGATACTTATATGCTTGGAATTATCCACATTCACATTGCCCTTTATCTAATAACACTTGGACGACCTTTCCACATGAATCCCCTGGCCATATCAGGGCCATCCATCACTTCAAACCTAGTTCCTTGTCTATTATAAGCACGAATGTGGTAAGAAGAAGCACGTGACTGAATAGTCGCAAGCTCCTGTCTGAATCTGCTTGCGTACATGTGACCTTGTTATAGTTCAACATTTGCTTCTTTTGCCTTTTCCACAAAGTACTTGACACATCTATAGTATGTTTGTTGAACAAGGCCTGTGATTAGTAGCTTCCTTAATCCTTTGAAGAGGCCATTAATGCACTTTACTATGTTAGTCGTCATATGACCATATTTTCTGCCTTCATCATAAGCAAGCGTCCACTTTTCCATCGAAATAGCGGTCAACTTCTTGTAGATCTCCTCATTGACTTTACTTAGGTTGTCCAATCCCTTCATGACCTTTTCTCGATTTGGCTTATATGCTGAACACAAGGAGATAAATAAGTTAACCGGGTTGAACTACCAAATACATAAATTTACAGATGAAAGGTTCAATAAAAAAGTTGTGCTGTAAGGCGTACCAATCCTAAGGACAGCTTTCTTGACATTGTCATCCCTGTATTTCTTACAAATGTTACTGGCAATATATCTGATATAGTACCGATGAAAAGCATGAGGAGGATGCCATCCTAGACCTTTGTTGGCTACAGCATCTTTTATAGCTCGGTGTCGATCTGATATCAGGTATATTCCTTGCTGGTTTGTAACATTTACCCGTAACAATGCCAAAAACCAATTCCAATTTTCATAGTTCTTCTTTTCAACAATGGCAAATGCAAGAGGTACGGGACATTTGTTATCATCCTGGGTCGCAGCAATCAGTAGCACACCTCTGTACTTGCTATACAGAAATGTTCCATTAACTTGTATGAATTGCTTGCAGTACGAAATGCCGTAATACATGGCTTGAAAGCCCAGAAAACTCGATTGAAAACATGTTTTTGTGGATCAACACGGTTGCAAATTGTGACGAATTCTTCTGACTCCAACTTGAACAAAGCTTGGTCACAATATCCTAAAATGTCCAACCATTTCAGGAGCACTTCATATGATTTATCTCAATCTCCGTACACCTTGAAAATTGCTTTCTGTTTTGCCTTCCATGCTTTTTTGTACGAAATCTTATATCCATACATGCCTTCCACCCTTTCCTGTATAAGCGAGATTGGAACATCTTGCTTCACTTTAATCATCTCCAGTATCAAGGAACTGATATACTTGGAGTCAAGAGACTTGTGATCCTGTGTTAAACTGGCATTAACACATGTGTGAGGCCTTGAAAATCTAGTTATTGTCCAAGTGTTAGAATTCTTCAGATTGATCGCTCTAAGGCGGAATTTGCATTCGTCCCTATAATTATCACACTTCACACTCAATCTTCTAGTATCCGATTCCTCCACGTAATAACTATGGTGCCTTCTGATGTTGTAATGCTTGGTTGCAGTAATTAATGCCTCCTTGCAATCAAACTCTTGTCCAATCTGTAAGTCCTCCATGCCGTAATCATAGCTTGGTTTCATTATTTTCAAAAATTCATTAGCATTCCTTACGGCATCCCAATCAATGTAAGAGAAGACAGCAGCTTGAGGGACACCGCATGATGTTTGTGTAGCATTGTCACTCCTCACACACCTCGTTGGTACACTGTCTCCATGTGTAGTTGCATGTTCTTCATCATCAGTGTCACGATCATCACCGCTACTGCAAGACACCTCATTGTCTTCAAAACCAAACTCAAGGTGGGCATCCATTAATATAGGATCAGTGGATTCTTCCTCTACGACCGGTAAGGCACTTGTTGAACCCATCATGGTATGTGATACATTTCTCGAGAAAACACCTGCAACAGATGAGTCCAATGCAGGAGTATAACTATCAGAAATGTGGAACTCAATTCCACCCGTATAAGGAGGGCCTTCTGCACTATCGAACAACTAGTACTGACATAAGCCATTGGATCTATGGGCGGTCTAGTTATTGGGACTCTTTCTTGTGAATTAAGGTTGGCAGCGTGCAGTTCGGATGTGATCACCTCCATGTACAATTCCATTGCTATCATCGTCGGATGTTGTTCGTCACTTGCTATGGCACATGCTAAGTTTTCATCGTCGTCCAATTCATATGCCATATATTGAGTCTCTGTTTGATGCTATGGAAACCTGTAGATAATTTTTCCCACAGCTTGATCTTGGTGAAGCTTCAGTCGGGCATGAATTCTCTCTCGCAAAACATCCATAGTACTGCATCCTCTCAATTTCAATGCCTTTGGGGGAGGTCCATCGTACATTACCCCTATCGATCCCTCAATCATTGTACCATTTGAATATATAAAAGTAATTAAACTTTTCTTCATCTCGTTACTTTTAATTGCAGAATATTCACTGCACCCTCACAACTGACACATATTATCATAAACAATTTTTGTTCTTATAAACGAATGAACTAGTATTTAATATTACAAGTAAAAATGAACGGAATATATTATTATTTTTGTAATGCGATTATTTAATAGTACGTAATAATTTACCTGCACAAGCCAAACCCATTTCGACCTTTACACGCCGACATTTTTTTTCGACAAAATTTTAAGCTATTTTTACGCTCATTCATAATTTTCCATACTTCATAAATTTTTAATGTTCATTTGTAAGTGTGATTTAAATATTTTAAATCTAATTCTTTTTTTTTGCATAAATTCTGACGTAATATAAATAAATTATTACAAATAAAAATAAATTTATATTTGAAACAATAATTTCAATTTTTACTTACATGTACACAATTAAAAAAAGCTTAATTTCTAAATATTATTGCATAACAATTTTTTATATATAACAAATAAATCATATAATAGGATAATTTTTTTCGGTCAAGTAAATGTTATTTCTTTTTAAAACTAATATAATATTTGGCTATATAATCTTGTTTATATTTTAATTTATCTTTTTCAATTGTCATTTTTTTATTTATTCTGCACAAATTATACTAATTAAATTGATTAACTTTTTCAATACACTACATTTTCTATTTTCACGAGAATTTTCTCCTTTCACACCATTACTAAATAACACCTAAAATTATTTACACATTATTGTTTGTATATTTTTATGATTACAATCATGAATTCTTTTTTACATACACTGACTTCGTCTAATACTTATATTACAGTACCTCCATATATATTTTAATACTTTTTGAATAAACCTATGTATAGTATAATTTTTTTGACTACATTTATTATTCTTGCATTGATAATATCTACCATTTAAATAGAAAAATATTCATATTTTCAATAACAATAACCTATTTTTTAAAGCTTTTGGTTACATCCACATATCCTAAAATTTTATTTTTATTATCTCTCTTATGATATATTAAAATTTCACATAAAAAAATTCTCTAAATATAACTTTTACCTAGGCCCTAAAACCTATTTTAGAATACCTTTCTTTATCTCGTTTGTTCTTCTTTTAATAGCACAACCTATCACAGTACATATAAATTTCTATAAATTTTTCATAAATCATAATTTCACATCGTAAATCATAATAATCAACATAAAATAAAAAAAACTCATATTATTTATATCATAATATTCTAAATAAATTTCTCTACCACTATAAAAGATATTTTCATGATGACTAATAAAAATTATAATATAAGCACAAAATTTATAAAATACTAACCGGTAAATATTAGGAAAAGCAAATAGAAAAAAGCCTCTGTATGAAAAAAAATTTGTTAGATATTTTAATAATTTTAATCTCTAAGCGAAAATTATTACATATTATTGTATCATTAAAAAATTATGCAAAAATCACGCTAAATTAAATATATTTTGCAAGACAATATATAAAAGGAATAAAAATAATAACATAGATAAAATTTTATTAATATATATTTAATTTTAAATATAGTGTTTGAATTTTTTTATCAAGAAAATATTAATAAATTTTAAAAGAGAATTAATTTTTATTCTTAAATACTTTTATTAAAACTGAAATATATAATTAATTATTTCAATTAACGCTTCCCATAACATTAATTTTTTTAAATTTTTTAATATAAAAATAAAATATGTTACATTATGTCAATATTATGTAATTATCCTATTATTTAAATCGTAAATAATGTAAGTTAAAATAAAAAATTATAGAAAAATAAATTAAAAAAGGAGAAGTACTATGTGAAAGGTAAAGTAATAAGTGTTAAAAATTAAATATATAATCAATTAATTTTATTAAATAATATATTTGATTATTAAAAATAATTTTATGTCAAAAAAATAAATTGTATTATATTTATATTATTTAATATATTGCATTTGAACTTTTAATAGAATGATTGAAAAAAGAAAGGAGAAAAAATTAAACAAAGTAGATGAAATGAAGAAAAAATAATGTATGAATTGTAAACCCTTGGAGAAGTCTTAGTTGATGTATGTTAAATTTAAAACATAATATTTAAAAATTATTATCAACAAAAATTTGAAAAAAATTATATAAATAAAATTTAATTTAATTACCAAGTATTTTTTTTAAAAATATAATATGAAATTAATTATTTTTATTAATAAAATGTATATTAAAGCTTTAATTTATTTAAAATATTATAATAAGCTAAAAAATTATAACTTATTATATTTATGTTAATTAATGGTATTGAATGTTTTAAACCATAGATAATACGAGTAGATATAAAAAGAACACAATAGAGTAAATAAGAAATAAACAATACGTATGGTATAAAGTAATAAAAAATTGATTGTATAATAAATTAATTAATTAAATGAATTATATAATTTATATAGAATACATTTATAATAAAAAAATTGATATATCTTACTGTTAAAAAATATTGGTGTATATGGTTTAAATACTATGAGTTAATAAAAAAGAATAATAAAAATGTACAATAAAAAAGATAAAATAAATAGGAATAATGCATAAAATATCAAGTCTTTACAAAATACCCTCAATTGATATTTACTTATTTTGACATATATTACTCTATAATTAATATAAAAATATTGATTAATAGGATAATATATTCTCGTAATAATTAACATATAATAAAAATAATCTTATTTTTATCATATCTTATATCCTAAAAAATTTTATATTTTAAAAATATCTAAACATAATTTTTACCTAAATTATAAATTTTATTTTAAGATATTTTCTTTATCCCCTTTGTTCTTCTTTTAAAATTATAAACTATCACAGATCATATAAATTTGTACAAACTTTTCCTAAATCCTAAATCATAATTTCAAATCATAAATCATAATAATCAACATAAAATAAAAAATCTTCTCCCACTGTAAAATATATTCTTATAATAACTAATAAAAATTATAATATAAATACAGAAATTATAAAAAAACTAACCAGTATAAATTACAAACTATTACAGATCATATAAATTTTTACAAACTTTTCCTAAATCTTAGATCATAATTTCATATCATAAATCATAATAATCAATATAGAATAAAAATTTTCCTACCACTATAAATATAAAAATTATAAAAATACTAACCAAGGAAGAGTAAGGAAAGAAGACCAGATCTGCTCCAAAGAAGAAAATGTTGCCGGATGAAATGCACAGAAGTAAGAAAGGATGAAAATTTGTGAATGAAAAAATGAAAAATGTTGCGAACGGTTGGGAAGAGAGGCTGCGAAGTAGGGTTCTTTTGGTTGCAGAGAGGAAAGAAGGGGGCGGGTATATATAGGGCAGGAGGCGCTAAATGAAATGGCGCCTCCCAGAAAATTCAAACCCCAATGGCGCCATCTTAAATGGTGCCTTCAACCTGAATGTCGCCAGGTGAGATGACGCCTTCAACCTAGGGGCGCCATTCAAACTGGTGCTTTGCAAGCTGCACGCGCTCCAATGGTGCCAAACGGTGTGGTGCCTCCAAGCCCTATGTACGCCATTCAAAATGGCGCCCTGCGTACTTCGATAATATGTTTCGAAATTACGGTAAAACGGAAAAAAATTTATAAAATAATCGTATTTTGGTATTTTAGCCGTTGTGCTCCTTTAATTCGCAAGTAGTAGTTCATTTACACATACACACTATTAGACATTTATTACGAAAGTGGCAATACTTTTACGAAGCATTAAAGTTAAAAGAACAATGTCTTTATTTTTAACTAATTTGTAAGTGTTAATAGGATTTTGCTTTGATTTTTAACTAACTTATATTTTAATTTTGTGTATTTATTGAAAATTTATATGTTATACTAAAATAACTAATTTATTAATCAATCAAACTCAGATATCTCATTTATAGTTTGACAAAAAAAAATTTATTATTATCAAACTAATAGAATTGATCATTAAATTTTGCTATCAAGCACGAGCTAACTATTCTATTATAATTTGAGAATCATTCAGAATTTGATTCCACTCAGTTAGATTCCATCCTAATGTACTAATTTATATTTACGTCAATTAGATTCGTAAGATAGCAGTATTATGTCACTAGAAAGTTAATTTTACATGGTTAAATGATTTCTTTAAAGAATTGGGGAACTTTTAATTTGAATACCTGAGAAAAATATTCATAAAATAAACCTATAAAATATATAAAAAATGTCAAATTAAAAAAAAAATAACAATAATATGATTTTAAATTTTTAGTTGATGTTATTACATGAATTTCATTAATACAGGTAATAAATATACTCTGCATCAAACGAGTTTTGTACCTAAGCACGAAGGTAAGGGAATAGGATGATTTCATATTTGATAAAGTAAAATTAGAAATGCATCCGTTTACTATTTAAAATCAGTAAATTCTAGATCTAAAGGGAGAATAAGAACTACTCTCTTTAAGCATTATTACAAGAGTATTCTTTCATTATAAAATATTTAATTTAAATTATAATTATTATTTAAAAAATGAACTTATTATTATAACTTCATTAAAATATTAATGATTTCAAAATTCTCTATTTATTCATTAATTATAAATAAGTACATTTTTTTATCGAATTCATAACTTTTAAAATAAAATAATAATTTAATATAATTAGGCTAATTATTTTAACGGTGAATAGTAAATAGATTGTACATCGCATAAATACCAATCATTCGTAGTGCTTCACGAGGCATGCATAAAAATGAAGGGAAGAGGTACAGTTAAAATTATAAGATTTCCTGTAAAATCTGTAAAGTGATCGTATTTTTATAGTAGTATTGAGTAATGATACTTATAAAACAGCAATTCCATAATATACCTTATTGTTATTACTTTTTTTAATTTGACATTTTTTATAAAAGTAAAAAGTTTATTGTTTTTGTTATTTATAAAAGTAAAAATAAATAAATAATCAATGGCCACTAAGTGGGTCAACATGTTACTCTCTTATTATTAGTCAAAAGATCTAAAACATACTATTTTTATAAGAAAAATACTTAGCAGCAATTTGTTTTAAAATCAGATCTTGCATGTTATTTAATAACATATTAATAATGTGATTTCATGATATATTAATATATCATTATATTAATAATATATCAAATTTTTTATTTATTTTTATTGATATCCGGAAATTTCCTTTGGACAATCGGTGGTGGTTCGGTTTTTTCTTTTGGTAATCGGGGGCCGTTGGTTTTGGCTCCATGAGTGGCGCGTGGGAGAGTTTTTTTTTTCTCCCCTTTACGTGAAAAAATTAAGACATTTTAAAAAAGATATTATCAAATTGAAGTTCTTAAAATTTTAGCCATAAGTTTACATGGTCTAATTGTCATTAAAAATTTTTAGAATAATTCTAATTATAGCTGCATATGTTAGGGAGTTGTATTTTTAAATTGCATTATCAATCAAACCATATTTGATAACGTTAGCAAGAGATAGATAACTTGGTTATTACATGCAAGGCTAATATTATTATGTACGGAGTAAAATTGGATGTGAGAATAAATTAATTTTATTGGTGAATTATGAATTATTAAATTAAATATATTTTTATTAAAAAATAAAAGGTTCAAAATAAATTATTAGATGAATAATATGTGAATAAGCTCAATGCGTACAAGTACAGGGGTTAATGGTTTGTTCAACGATGCAGAAGATCGTGATGTTAAAGTAATTGTGTTTCTAGAGAATATAAGATAGCATTATGTCAATTATTATATTGACTTGGAAGTCAACTCAACCATCGGTGTCGCATTTCATTAAGTAGATGAAAAAAAGTGACCGCCTCATTCCTCATCGCCGTCTTTGAAAACCATTTCCGTTGATACGGGCAACAAATGGACTCCGCAATTAGCTTGCCGGTCTTCTTCTTTTAAAATGACCATTTTTGTCTTCAATTTTCAAAATTTTTTTTATTTCAAATTAAGAATATTGTGATAAATTACAGTATTGTAAACGTTTTAACATAGAAAATATTAATTTATTTTTAATTAATATAACTTAATAAATAAGTCAAGCATTTAATATACGTACTTTGATATTTTAATAGAAATATTTTATAATTAAAATAAAATTTATTTTTAAAATTTTTGGTATTATCTTACTAATAGAGTTTATTTTTCATATTATAAATTTAAAATTGTGTAATTTATTACAATTTCGTGGTAATGCTTTGATAATAACATACTAAACATGAATTTATAAAATAAAATTAGACTTTATAAATATAACTTATTATATTCCATTTTTCAAAAAAAATTAATCTGAGATAATTTTATGATTTACTATGGAAAATATTAATTAAATTATGCAATATTACATATTTATGTTTTTGTGTAAAACTATTGTAAAATTTAAATCAAATTTATTCATTTAAGTTTGTCAACTCTTTACAATTTCCATATTTACAAACTAATCATTCCATGACTAATTTTATTTTTGTTTCAAAGTTCTAAAATAGAAAGTAATTTTATCATAAAATAAGATATATTTACAAACTAATCATGCCATGTTTGCAATTTCCATGTTTACAAACTAAGTTAATTTTACATGCGTTAAATGATTTCTTTAAAGAATTGCGAAACTTCTAATTTGAATACCTAAGAAAAATATTCATAAAATAAAGCTATAAAATTTGATCTGAATTCTAAAAATATTTTTTAGAAGAATAAAACATGTAATCAAGTTATATTTTTATACTAAAGGTTTGATTTATTTTTTAAGATGTATTAGTTTAAAGTAAATTAACACATTATATATTAAATCCTTGATAGAATGTGAAATTCATTCAGTTGATATATATATTTAATTTGAAATATATATAATATATAAAATTAATTTAAAAAAATTTATCGTGTTATATATGTACTATTTAGTAATATTTGTATTTCAACAATAAATAATAGAAGGAAAAAAATACGCAATGTAACATATTATTATGTACTTATAGTAACTAAGAATTTAGAATAATAATAATAATAATAATAATAATAATAATAATAATAATAATAATAATAATAATAATATGTCACTAGAATAATTATATATATAAAAAATGTCAAATTAAAGAAAAAGTAATAACAGTATTCATTAAGATCACATTTATCTATATTTTTAGGGAATTAATGGTCAAAGAAATGGAAGTAATTAAGTAAATAAAAAAAAGGAGAAAATCGAAGAAGAGTTCCATGTATGTTTGTTATGAAATATTTTATATGGATATTATTTTTTTAACTCATCACTAATAATTATAATTCAAAAAATATAATTATTAATTAGTTACCTAATTAGTTAAAAATTGAATGTTCATATAAAATTATGATTAAGAATTTTACGATAGATATTTATAAAATTTCATCTAAATTTTTCCTTTAATATTTTTAATCACAAGATATGCATATTATATGAACTTCTTTTATTTATATGCAAATGCTTGAAATGTTCCTTAAAAAAATGTCTTCCAATATTCCAATAAAATGAATAAGAGTGAATGCCTCTCACAGGGCGTTTAAACCTCAACACATCTAGAAATCCTTCGTGACTTTCGAAGGGGACCGGCATAAAGCATTTCTAAGTCTAAACCCTAAAGCATTCTAAGCCTTTTGAAATTCAGAGGCTGACTGTGCCCTACTTTTGACACCTTCTCACCTATAATCTTACTTATGAAGCCAATACAATGTAAAGACATGATCATAACTAATGGCATAATTGGCAGTGCCCTAAAGTCAGTTGGCGGTCTACCTAATACCTTAAGTGTTACAAGCAACCAATGTACTGATACTTTCTCTTGTCGTCTTACAGAGAAAATATGGAAAGATTAAACCTATCAAACCTGCTTCATTTTACCTAATATGAAAGGGATGTGCTACTAATACACCAATTAGTGCCTGGATTGATGTTTGTACAAAAATGGGTTTTGTAGAACTAGCTTCATATTCAAAATTAGGAGTTGTCAATCTCAACTAAACAAAACATCTTATTGGTCACTATAACTCAGTTTTGGTTGAAAAAGTATTTTTTATAAAAAAATATTATCTATATATATTATATACTATTTATATTTATAATTAAAAATATAATAATAGAAAAATAAATTTTTTAAAATTTTTTATATTTAATATTTAATAAATAAAATATTTTTTATTTTAATATTTTATAATTATAAAAAATATTTTCTATCAAAATAAACGAGACACGTATATCTTATTATCAATGTTATGGACTTTAGCAACATAGGATCAGGTCACAGGTTAAAAGTATAATTCTCATATTTTAAAAGGCTATACCATAGAGTAGATTGTGATATTCTTTTGTAAATCTTATAAGTATACCGAGTTCTTTTTACTTGTTCAAAAAAGAAAAAATTATTAATGTGTGGGCTGCTTCCTCTTGAGATCATTGAACTATTAAAATGAATAAACAGAAACGAAAGTTTTTATTTGATTTGTCAAAAATTACGTCTTAAAAGAAAATTATTAATCTTTTGTATATGAGTAAAAAGTTTTCATTCTATTTATTTGTCTTGTGATTAACAAAATAATGACATCATAATATTAAGAGAAAATAACTTTTGCTTTAAAATAGTGAATATTGTTTGGATCCCCACATATAATATTAAGTAAATAGAATATTTTTTAAAATGTTAATTTCTCATAACTCTAAAAACATACAAACTTTTTTGTGAAAGATTTTTTTGACAGAGAAAAACCTATCTCCAATTTTTTCTCACCATTTTATCAATTATCGGAATTAGAAGTGATACTTGAGTCGAATAATTTAACTATTCATTTGACTCAATTAAATATGATTATTATTCAATTCGTTTAATTCATAAATAATGTGAATAAAATTTGTTATTATATATAATATAATATATAATTAAAATTTTAATTTATTTTTATAATTTTAAATTTATATTATTTAATAATATTTATAATTATATTAATTATTATTATTATTTAATTAATTAAGAGAAATATTACTTTGAGTTCGAATCAAAATCCGGCTCGAACACACAACTCAGCCGATTCTACCATATCGAAATGGACCAACATCATAAATCAAGTAAGTTTAACATAGAAAAGGGAGTCAAAGATCTTATTGTTGATGGTGCTAATGTTATCTCCCTTGATTAGTAGGCAGAATCTTTGAATTATATGACGTTGCATGGAGAGGGAATTATATACATACATGTTGAATAAAAAAGTCCAACAGTGGATAAGATAATATACTGTTTAATATTTTCATTGGTATTAATGTTGGCAATATGGAAGACTTGGGATAGGCTTTGTTGTATAGAATAATACAAGTCGTTAACCAAAAACTACGCTTATCATCGCTACCGGACCAAACCAAATTTCAACCGCACCTTAACTGCCCTATTTTATTGAGATATACTTGGACCAGATGCCTATTTCTTGTGAAAACGTTCATTTCCTCCATCACTAGAAGTTTCTAAAATTTAATTTCATCTTAATATTTAGTTCCTTTGTTATTAAGAGATGGAAAAGTTTAATAACTAAATTATTTTGATGACGTTAACTCTTATATAACCATTAAATGCTTACATAACCGGGGATTAAATTTTGAGATAGAATGAATTTTTAGGAATTAAAATAATATTAACTTTTCATAAGGGATAAAATTAATAGAAAATTTATTTTATAAAGATGAAAATAAATGTTTAGTTATTTATCTATTTATAATATGACCTAAATTGACTGCATCTATCTATAATTTTTTATGTTTATCTATAATTTGCATCATCGAAGCTATATTACATGTGCAATCATTTTTTTTGGGTTAAAAAAAAGATGAAATTTAAATGATTTTGTATCTTTTTTATTTTAGATCAATTGTAATTTTCTTTTGTGATGATGAGAATAATACTATTTATTTAATGCCTTTTCCAAAGCAAACGGAATTCACATTTTTTTATTATAATCATAATTGTTCCATATTGAAGCCACAAAATCGAAACATTAAGATCATACTATTGATAAATTTGATCGTACATACTTAAATATCAACTTTAACCTAGAAGTATCATTTCATAGATCGAATAAATTTGCTACGAACTTCTTCTCACCATAACTTTCCTTACTTTCTAATTTTATAACTTTAATGTAAAAAAAGATACAAAATTATATAAATCATTCTTCAAAAATTTACCCCAAAGCATAGTTTTAATATTATATATCGTAGGTGAATACGATAAATTATAAATTTTTTTCTTTCTTTCTTCTAAATTTTCACTCAAGTTTCTATGGGTCCATATTCATATTCCAGAGATTAAAAAAGGAAAAATCTAAGAAAATTAGGTGTGGATATGAACTAGTCCTGTCCCATGATGAGTTAAACACATGGTCCACATTAACTCAATAGCGTTTGAATTCGTTGGCCGAAATGACTCAATCAATATTCCAGAGATTAACTCAATTTTTACAATGATCCCACCAACCCTTTTCACCATGCACGAAATGACTCATTCAGAGTTGGACTTTTGTCAACGGACACAGATTATGCTGATAGCAAATGGTAATTCCGTAAACTCACATTACCTGTTCTATTGGAACTTTTAATAATACCGTTTCAACGATTTGCCACGGTTCTCTTCCATGCAATTGTTTACAAGATTTACCCTTTGTCTTGGAACAAAATAGATAAAAGTTTTGAGAATTGCCAATTTACCCTTGTCATCATTTTCATTGACAATTTCAAATGAGCTTCGAGTGAGAATAATTATTCCATGCACACTTTTGTCTTGAGCACCATTGAATTTAGGTTTAAAACATAATTTAATAAATAAAAAAGGACTTGAAAAAGCTGTGTACAGAACACAAACACACACACATATAACATGATTGAGAATTATATTCAAGCGATTTTAAAAAACTATAAGAGCGTAAGTAATTTTCTCTTCAATTGTTCTCAAACAAGCTATACTGCAAGAACTTTATGACCATTAGTAAGCAACGAAGCTCCAAATAAGATTAGTTAATTCAGACTCATTTCTAGGACACCGTCTAAACCACAAAATCCAATATTTTGACGTAATCTAACATTTTGTTCTACAGTTGATTGCGCTAACAGGTGCACCAAATCCTCTTCATTGTTACACTAATATATCCATTAATATTAAGTACCACTTTGACTCATTAAGTAATGACCACAAATATGTCTTCTTCAATTTTTTTTTAATTTTTTTTAAAAAAGGTCAACACTCTTAATGATGCAATGAAACCCAATATTGTATTGGAGTTTCTCTCTTTTTTAATGTCCTAAATTCAAACCCATGACATTGCAAGTGTGTTAATTGGCTTATCACTCCAATTGTTACCAAAAAAAAAAAAATGACAAAAGGAGTTTACTTAGGGATTTTCAACCTATGTGACTCTATAAATAGCAGCACACTTAGATCAATGCTCACATAGGCCAAACAACTTAATCAACAAAGGCAGATATAACAATGGGGATATCCTACCTCTCTTGGTTCTTTTTACTTTGCATAGTTGCTATCGCTGCTTGCTTTTCTTCGACTGCAGCTGCAGAAACTCACTACCATGAATTTGTCGTAAGTGCTTGCCTTAAGATCATGAACTACATGCTATCAGTTTTTTCACTATGGTATGAAGCTAGCTGGTTGATTACTGATTTCTATAGCTTGAATAATTATGAAATAGGTACAACGCAAGCCAGTGAAGAGGCTGTGCAGAACCCACAACATCCTTACAGTAAATGGACAGTTTCCGGGACCAACCATAGAAGCCAGAAATGGAGATTCTCTTGCAATCAAAGTAGTGAATGCTGGAGAATACAACATCTCCCTCCATTGGTAAATTACATAATCATTCAAGCACATTTTCATTCAGTTTTCCTGGTAGTACAAAGATAGAGAAGGAATAAAATGACATGCTAATTCATTATGGCAGTGATACATAACTGAAATCCATCTTCCTCACAATTTAATGTGTCTTGTGCATCAGGCATGGCTTGAGACAGCTGCAAAATCCATGGGCAGATGGTCCTACTTATATAACTCAGTGTCCAATTAAACCAGGAGGCAGTTACACATACCGCTTTACTATCATAAACCAGGAAGGGACACTATGGTGGCATGCTCACACTGGCTTCCTCAGAGCTACTGTCTATGGAGCTCTCATCATCTATCCGAAATTGGGTTCTCCGTATCCTTTCTCTATGCCAAAGAAAGAATTCCCCCTCCTTCTTGGTGAATCTCTAAACCTTCTACTGTACTCATTTCTATTATTTCCTCTGCAATATAATGAAACCAGCATTTAACAATTGACACTTCGAAAACTGAGCACTTCAATAACTGATTCTATTGCAATGATGAACAGCGGAATGGTTTGATAGGGATCCTATGGCCCTCCTAAGGCAGACACAGTTTACAGGAGCACCTCCTAATGTATCTGTTGCATACACCATTAATGGTCAACCAGGAGATCTTTACAGATGCTCCAGCCAAGGTTAGAAATTATCCTTAAGTCACAACTTTTATGTGGATCAGATTTCTCTTGTGAGTCGAAAGAATAAAGGAATGACTGATATGACAAAAATGCAATGCAGAAACTGTGCGAGTCCCAGTAGAAGCTGGCCAGACAATTCTCTTGAGAATCATCAACAGTGCACTCAATCAGGAACTCTTCTTTGCAATTGCCAACCACCAGATGACCGTTGTTGGCACTGACGCTGCTTATACCAAGCCTTTCACAACAAGAGTTCTCATGATAGGACCAGGTCAGACAATCAATGTCCTGGTCACTGCTAATCAGCCCCCAGGTTGCTACTACATGGCAGCACGTGCCTATGAAACAGCTATGAATGCTGCCTTTGACAATACCACAACCACTGCAATCCTAGAATACGAATCGGTTAGCCACAGAAGAGGGGGACAACCCTCAAGACCAATATTGCCAGCTTTGCCAGCCTTCAATGATACAGCCACTGCAACTGCATTCACTGCCGGGATAAGGGGTATTTCCCAAGCTAATGCAGTAAATGAAGTTGATGTGAGCCTATATTTCACAGTGGGATTGGGATTGATCAATTGCACAAACCCTAACAGTCCCCGGTGTCAAGGACCCAATGGAACCCGCTTTGCAGCCAGCATGAACAATGTCTCTTTTGTACCCCCAAGAAGAACATCCTTAATGCAAGCCTACTATCAAGGTATACCTGGTGTCTTTACCACAGACTTTCCTCCCGTTCCCCCTATACAATTCAATTATACAGGCAATGTGCCACGAGGACTATGGACACCTAGTCCAGGAACTAAGCTCTACAAGTTGAAGTATGGTTCCAGAGTGCAAATTGTTATGCAGGATACAGCCATCGTGACAACTGAGGATCATCCAATGCATCTCCATGGATACCACTTCTTTGTAGTTGGTTCAGGCTTTGGCAACTTCAACCCAGCAAGGGATCCAGCCAATTTTAACCTTGTTGACCCACCTGTGAGGAATACCGTTGGTACACCTCCTGGAGGATGGGTAGCTATCCGTTTTCTGGCTGACAACCCAGGTACCGTATTACTAGCACAAAACTATAAGTCTTACAAATTCAGTAATGAATGCACTTTGACTAACTAGATGATTTTCATTTATGTGTGCAAATCAGGAATTTGGTTCATGCACTGTCACATAGATTCACATCTCAATTGGGGTTTGGCAATGGCTTTTCTGGTAGAGAATGGTGTTGGGCCGTCACAGTCAGTAATACCTCCACCAGCAGACCTGCCCCCGTGTTAAGATCAAGAAGCATCATCAGTCATTAAATATTGTGTTCTTTAATCATTGGTTTGCTGTTCCATGAGCATCTCTAATTGTTGACAAATAGGCAATGTGGTCTTCAGCTCTGTTTACAGGTCCGGAATTAGACAGTGTTCTATTGAGCAGCATGTTACTAAGTTGTTTTCATGATTGAGTGCAAACCTTTATTAAAAAAATAAATAAATAAAAGAAATAGAAATATATGATTCCCAAGTATCGGTGTAATCTCCTTAATTTTTTTGGATTGCAAACTCTGCTCCAATTTTGAAAAGTTGATAATGCGATGCAACACTTCGATAATATAGATATTGATTCCCATTTGGTTTGGCTGGCTTGTTTGCCTCTATGGAAGTGGAGCAGAATAAAATCCTGCCACATACAAACCTAATACTAAGCATCTTAAGCTCCATTAATTTTGTTGGAAGATAATTTTCGTAGGAAAATTTCATTTGCTTGTGTAAAAGTAATGGACTTATATGCAACCTATATGCCTTGCGATTAACAAAATATTATATGACATCATAGTAATGGAGAAAACAACTTCTGCTCCAGAAAAGTGGATGTTGTTTTCTACCTCACTTTCCACATTAACGTTGAACAAATAAAAACACTTCTACTGTCTTATATGTTTGTAACTATAATCACAAGCGAATGAGAAATTTTCCCATGGAAGATGTTTTGCAACAACATAAACAATGCCTTAGTTAGAGTATATTTGCTTTTCCAGCAGGCAACCATGTACATGAAATTAAACAAATCCTGATTGGATACAATCTCATACACAATAACATGCAGGCAAAGATAGATGTCTTTGACAAAATAACCTAATTTGGCAGCATGCAACAGGAGTTATAAATGTAATAGGTACCAGAACCACTGATACAGTAAGCTATATGAAGCCTCATTGCGGCTAATAGTATCAAAGCATACTACAAGCACATTTAAAGAAAGAGGATGGAGAGGGAGTACAAAACCCTGTGGACATAGTGAAAAAGTAAAAATTATTGCAGCAGGTTAATGATGGTACGCCAAACAACATGTATGGTATATCACAGCCCACGAGTTCTTTAACATCATATGTATGCCAAACAACATATATGGTATATCACAGCCCAGGAGGTCTTTAACAGGGTTGTCCGACTTAGCAGGATGCCATGTGTCAGAAAATGTGGTTATCACATTGACACGTAGTAATAGGTAACATGAGCAAAACAAAAGCATAAAATCCCAGATGATTTAGCAAGGCTCCATGTAGTAAAGTGCATAATGAAATGGACATAAGTAACGATAACACATAGGTAAAGTGGGTTGGGTATGTGTTGGGGGGCACAACACACGCACGTTTTCAAAGGGGGAAGAGGGAAGAGGAGCATTAGAGTATAAAATCTTGCTTTTGGTAAAGCAAAAATGAGCAATCATTAAAGCAAGCTACAGATGATATTGTACAAACTGCCTCTGATACAATGCAAGTTCATGAATATTTCTGGTCTCATACATCCCATGCATCAAGCTACAAATTTCAAACAACGTGTATCGTTGTGTACATTTTGACAGCGATATGAACAGAAGCGCATACCACATCTCACACAAGCGTAATTGGCAGAGAACCCACAAACAGTACAGAAGTGGCGGCGAGAGGTTGAGTTTGGAGGTCCAACCGCCGCTTTCAAATAGGATGGAACATGTGAGGGTAATGATTCCAGGTTTGCCTGCAATTGTAGGAGGACTTAATCTTAAAATAGCAAGGAATTTCCAAGAGATTATCAAGATATACTTATTCAGGCTAGTGACCTCGTGTAGAAGCTCAAGGAATGTCCTTGGGGCCTTCCTAGCTTCAAGTGCCTTCGCCTGCCGGGTTTTCCTTTTGGTCCCCTTGGATTGCTTCTTTTGTACGTATACTACCAAAAAAAAGGTACAGAAGGATGGAAGGAAATGGAATTAACACAAAGAAATGAATAACCTTTAATAGTGTGCCCAGTAGGAAATTGTCTTCTGGATTAAATTCTAAACCTCCACGCACCAACCAAATGATTGAATAGTATTGACATCCTTCTCAATTTTCGGCGATCAAAAGCGCCATTAATAATATAAACAGCTGAGAGGCCTGAGGCAAAACATACCTTGATCATCATCATCTAGAGAAGCTTCATCATCGTCATTAGCATCTGCAACCTCAAATCCGGCGTTGTCATTCTCCAAAGCTTCAAGGCGAGCAATAGCTGCCTAAATAGAAAGCTCCCAATTCAGTTCGTCGTTGTTACAAAATTCATCATTCAGTAGAGTTGAAAAACTTATTCAGGGGTCTCAGGCCAACTTATGATACAGATACAGATACCTGCATGCGGTTGTCACTGCTCGCAAGGGCAGCTATCATTTTTGGCGCAACCTTTCGAGTTCGACTTGACATTCGGCGGAGCGAATTCGAGTTTTCGTCATCCATTTTTGCAATGGCAAATTCACGAATAATGGAACAGCTTAGCAAAAACCCAGCTCCCTTATTGAGTGAAAGCAGAAAAATTTAAGTTCTCTGTCTCCCGAATTCCCTTCCCTCAAAGGACAAATCTACTATAGCCACCCAGAAAGTGGAGACTCGCACCAGCAGATGAACGGAACAAGGGGAACCGACGGCGGAAAATCCCAGAATGTCCCCAAGAATTCGTCTATTTTCATTTTTACCTTGGGCCTGAACTGTGATGTAGCCCAGTCCAGATCAAAAGCAGGGGAAGATCATTTTTATATAATTTGTCACATTTAAAGACTGGAAGTTACTATTTTTCAGGCTTGGGGAAGTCATCCTCGGTGCTCAAATGGGTCCCAAGCTCAATTCTCTGGGTCTGACAGTGCCAATGATATTGATACTCTGGATCAAACAAACTCCACTGGATCCTTAAAGGACTGGTCAGTCTCAGAAGCAACTCATAATCTGGCAGCGTGTTTGGTGGTTTTTTGTTTAGGCATAAAAAAATCTTCGGCTGACTGAACATCATGAAAGTTAGATCTTCTCTGTAAATTTATTTCTTCATGTAATGTTCTCTGCAAATGTTTAGTAGTCCTCTAGCTTGCTCTAAACAAATTAGCTTTCTCTATTGTCGCCGTATGCCTGCTTGGTGTTGTTATGAATAAACCATTCAGGAAATTGCTCTTGATAGTTTAAGGTTTTGATAGAAAATAATTTTTATAAGAATGTAATTATAAATACCCTTTTAAAAAGAAAGTTATTTTTTTCCTTCACCATAATCCTAGGAATCAATCTTTCCAACCACAAAATGTAAAGATATCTAATAATCCTTCGTTTATATATAAGAAGATAAAATAAAATTTCCTACGAAAAATATCTTAAAAAAACAAATGGGGCCCAAGTTTTTTTGAACAATCCACACTTGAATACTTGATACATGAAATGTCAAAGTTTGCAAAAAATGATTTTTTTTTCTTTACCTCACCTGTTTTCCGCCAGCTATATACATCTCTTTTTTTAACAGATGTTTCTCTTTTCAGAAAGAAGGTATGTTATAGTCACTGAACCCAAAGTACGTTCATAAACTTCTACACGGCTGTTCTCAAACTTCTCACTATTGTCACAGTGATTGTCACCTTCTCAAGTTCAGGGAAAAGCAAGGGTGCATTGTTTGGCATACTCTCGGGCGATTGTCAATCACATTATCTGTAATTGCTACTCTTTCTTATATTGAGAACGCTCATGTGAAGTTATCATAATGTTTCAAATCGTGAGTATTTTATAGTGTTGTGTTTTACTTTGACCTATGTTTTTCATTTAACAAAAATTATATCTAAATTTTAGTTATAATTTTTACCATCATTCAAAGTAGTTTCAATCTTGCGGCCGTATCCTTTGGGACTAGTTCTGTTTGCATGGATTGCTAGTTATCAGTGATTTTTGATAGAAGTGTAAGGCACATGTCAAGCCTCTTTTTCTATCAAAACCTGTTATTCCACTCATTCATGCTCTTTTGGAACGGCTTAGCAACATTTGGAAAAAGAATTTAACTAGATTTAAGACAGCATATATGAGCTCTGTAGATATTGTCTGCCTTTAATGCATCATTTTCTATGATATTCTTAAAGAATCTTCAAATTTCTAACATTAAATTTGGCGTGAGTTTTTTTTCCCCCCTCTGTTTTTTCCCCTGGGAATTATAACATACAATAAAAGTGGAATTACAAACTCAATGATGTGGATAAATTTTAATTGCCTGTCAAATCTGAATTAGCTAAGAGTCTCTTGACATAGATTTCTAACTATATTTTAGGCCATCTAAGATACTAAAAACTGTAACAACGCAGAAGGATATATGTACCTTTTTCCCTGGATTCACCTTCCCCAAAAGGCAATCAAAGCAGCAGAGGCTGCAAAGACAGCTCCTGATGCCTTCTACTGTAAAGCCTGCTCAATGCCACCAGATAGCTTTTGTTCCTACAGGTTGGTGTTCAAGCGATTTATATATTTTATTGAGTTTGCAGCAGAATGGATGTTCAATTCCAGCTAATTCACATTTTTGATACTTCTGGGAAGAACAGCCTTATTGCCTTACTGAACTTTCATATTTTATGCTGCAGGTTCTTGGGACCTGGAATTTTAGGTGCACTATCCTACGCCAAGAAGATAAAATTCCGGCTATTGTCGACTCTTTGACAGAGTTCCATGAAAAATTCATGAGTGAATTCCATGACTGAGGGATCTGACTGCTGAGCACACCATCGGTGGTGGACCATTACATATTATGCAAAGATTGTTCCTTGTTATCTCAATTATTTTTCTTGTTCCATCACCAAAGTGCTGGTGTTTTTAGAGAGTAAAATAATGCAGCCCTGCTAGCTTGTTTGCAAAGTGATTCACATAGATGCACCACATGTATATGAATGTATGAGTTGTGACCATGCAAGCATATTTTAGTGATTCACATGGAATGTCTTACTGGTTAAATATTGCATCTTCCAGAAACTGAAATTTCACTTCAAGTTCTGAGAAACCTATGGTGTTATCTTGGAAAATTTTCTCTCTGTTTATCTGTTCATTTGGTTGTTTGTGCAGGTATGAAGATGATCTAATTGTTGGTCATAGGTTGTGCTGGGAAATTAGTAAAACTGAAGTGAGGATGTCTTCCTAAATTAATAGCTAGAATAACAAAATAACAAGTGTTTGACTCAAATTGTAACTCCTAATAAGAGTTAACTACTTGCTTTTTCTTTATCTAACTAGATCATATTCCACACAGTTGAAATCATCACTGACGAGGAAAGTTTGGCTGTAGTTGATGGTTCCATTTTTAGCCCCAAATGTAAACCATTCAAAGCCGATGCAGTTAGTTGAAGCTCACTTTGTGATCTGTTTGAGAAGTTACTTAAATCCAGACCTGATGAAAGTTCTCCTGCATCAGGTTTACATAACCCTACAGCACACCATGAAGCTGGATTGGAGGGCTCTTTTCACTCTTCACAACAGATTTACACACAATTCTCTCCCATTGAGTCTCTCAGATCAACCCACATATTCATCATTAAACTACTGCTCTTTCCCATCTCAGGCAATTTGTCAATCATGTCTTCTTTCTCTTGAGGAACTGAGAAAAATTAATCATGGTATCAATCATCCAATGTTGCGGCAGATGACCATTGCAGATAAACGTTATTCCTGCAACAGGAGTGACACCACATCTTCCGACATATTAGATGGCTTCTTGCAGACAAAAGCTGAAACCAATGCAATACTGGAACTTAAGAGTACAAAGGACCAAGCTACTGTAGCTTTATGATTCGAGATCTAGCTCAGATCTAACCTGTAAAGTGAGTATTTCATATAAAACTGAAATTTGAACGCATCTTTTAGCTTGTTGCTGATTGCAGTCTATACATGATCAGGTTTTAATGCTGATAGAAACAATATTAATCAATCAATGATTGATGGTCTCTTTGAATGAAAATGAAGGCATGGTTCTGGCACCTGTGTGCGTTTCTAGCAGGAGACTTCTGTCCAGAAGTATTGGTAAAAATGTCTGGCTGTATTTTACATACCACATGCCAAAGGTAATTCTACAGAGAGCTTGACCTCCTGGTTGAATGTTTTTATTATTGAATCGTTTTTACTCAAAACTAAATGACGCAAAAATTGAAAAAAAGCACAAATTTCAATGCATTAAAAAGATTTTATCATTGAAAATATTCAATCTGTTAGGAGGTGGAACTTCAGATAAAATTATCTCAAATAGTCATCATGTTGTGTTCTTAGAAGAATATTTCTCCTGTTCTCGGCAGAATCTGTTTTGACTTGTAGATTATCTTGTGGATGTTTCCTCACATAAACTGTGAGGGTAGCTGAAAGAGTTACATACATGGAATGCTAATATAGAGAAAAAAGGATATTGTATACATTTCGCTAACGATAGATGATATTGGACATCATGGACCAAAATTATGTTGCATTTCCTGATTGGTTAACTTTTGTACAAACCAAATCTAATATTAGCAGAAGTCATTGAAATGTTTCTGGAATACTAACATGTTTGTTAAACTAAGAATCAGTAAATCATGTTATGTGCGAGTCTTGATTCAGGGAGCTTTCGTATGCATTGAACCAATTATTTGAAACCCATCCCATATTCATTAAATGAATCAAGTAAGACCTTCAATTGGAGTTTGCTTTAAATTACAGTTTTAAGATAATTTTCTACCTTTTAAGAAGTTAAAATTTTTTACCTTTTCTTAAATTTCAAAATAAACGAGTCAAAATAAAAAATATAAATTTCAATACATTAAAGATAATTCAATGACGAAAACATATAAAGCTTCCCATAGAATTATCCTTTTTTATTAATAAGAAAATTTATAAATTTTATCATGTTAAAAACTTCATGAAACAAACAGGTAAATAATTTGCGTAAGTATGGAACTGTACAAACAAAGAGCACAGAGGAAGATCACTTTGTACTGCATATTAATTCTTTATCATCTAAAGTGCATTTAACTGGTCTTCAACCAAAAACTGGATAGATCTCAATTAACATTCATCTAAGGAAATCTGAATCTAACAAAACCTATCAACAATCCTAGCACAACCTAGTACCTAGAACTGGCCAAATTATAATCTCAATGCCAATATCCTTCCAAGCCAGAGGATCACCAATGACTATTTATCCTCTTAGGACTTGCTGTTGTATCACTAACACAGAAGCTGTAGTACTAAAATCTGCAGAAGCAACATAGTCTCCAATCAGCCCTAATTCCTGGTTTTCACTCCATTCCGATAACCCTATAAGAAGATTAGGATTGATTCCATTTTTTCTGCCCACAATCCAGAGATTATAAGACCCATCATTCAAAGCCTGAATTGCTGCAGCTGTTTCCTCCCCATTTCTAACCACTACCTCTCTGTACACAACTCTATGATTAATCTCATTCTTGACCCAGAACCAAGTTGCGACCCCATCATCAAGCTTCTTCTCCATATCATCGTCCCCTTCGAAATTGTGAGAAAGAAAACGCAATACTGTCAGCGAGACCATCATGCTGCCGACCATTCTGTCGGCCATAACAAGCGCCTCCCTGGAATCTGCTCCGCCAAGAAACAACATTGCGAAACGATGCGCGTTCTGCCCGAACGAGCGCCCTAGAGTAGGGTTTTCGTGTTGGCTTTTATCGACGAGGATTCCGACAGAACAAGGAGCATTAGCAAAGACATTCAAATGAACTATCCGAAATGCTCGATTAACAATATCTCCTTGGAGGTTGTGGACAGATCCAACATTAAACGATAAAATGATTAAACTCGCTTTGTTTTCTAACGCAACCTCGCATATATCTTGGTACATTGTTCTTTTTGGTGTCACTGCTGTGAAGAAATGTAGCTTGACAGATTCGCCTTTGTGTTCTTGATAGAGCTCGAGGGCATTTATGGTGGGTGTGTATTTGTATTTTTCAGGGACTTCTTGATGTTGGTGGTCTATCAAAAGTGGGTAACAACAGCCTACAAGCTCGATTAAGTGGAGAGCATATAAGGAAATAGGGTTGTCTAAGGTTGGATTGGAGACATCGATGAGATTAATGAGACTGCTTATGCTTTCTTTGTCGAAGATGCCAAGCACGATTCGGAGTTCTGAATTCGGAGGAGTGTGTTGGAGAGTTCTTCTTTTGTTCAAAATGTATGGCTTTGTTGGATCGTAGAAAATACAGATTAGAGGAGTGAGAAATCCAGTCATCACTACTGTCATGAGCACCAATAATGTGAATCCGGGGGGCTTTATCATCTGCATACACACAAACCACAATTTCAATTTTAACGAGTCTCTGAAAGATATTAAATGCATGACCCATTTTCTAAATTAGCAATGACTTCAGTCAAATTGATATTCTTTGTTCATACAATGGTTTTGTTTATAATAGAAAAAATATTAATTATATTAAATAGGAAAGCAAGTTAAGAAAAATACTATTTCTGCATCTATTATCTCTTGCACATATACAATCATTGACAAAAATTTTAGAAAAATGCCATATGCATTTTTATGGGCAAGCTTCATATGATCACATGCTTGCAAAATACATTTTTGTATATAACATTACTTTAACAAAAATGCCTCTAACATGCTTTCTTGTTGGGATGTTATCATTTTTACTGATGGTTGTATGTATTGAAACGTCCATGCAAATGTAAAAATAGTATTTTAGAGATATCAAAGGTAGAGTAAACCACTAAATTAATTCTTTAAAAAATAGAGGTTGCACTAAAGTTTCTCCAAAAGTTTGTTTTATTTACATCAATTAATTATAATTTCTGGAATAATCTAGTTTTTTGAAATATATTATATGCACAATTTCCCATCTTCTGAAATAGCAATGACTGAAAATAAATTAGAGATTAAAGAAAACATCCCTTAAGTGACATAACATGTACAAGATCTTACCCTTTTGTCCATCCAATGGACAAACAATATAAGCTCGATTTGGCCTCTTAAGCTCATGATAAGGCTCAAAGCAAATCCTTCTCTGAAAGGCATTTGATAAACAAAGGTAGCAATCCAGCTAAATACCAGTTTGGAGAGGTACCCAGTTAAAACCATGAAAAACAGCGGCCTCAGATAGATCCAACCAACACTGGTCATGGCAGACACATCCGTATAAAATCCGACCAGAATGAATCCAGCCGGCATAAAAATCTCCATCATAATTGTCTCAGTCTTCTCCACAAGAGCCGTCCCTAATGGAGGGCCATCTGGTATGACAAGCCCCAGCCACAATGATCCATTTGCAATTGCTATGCCAAACATATCCGACAGAAACCCTATTGTAAACACTCCCAGCAAAATTGCCACGATGTAAAACTCCTCAACAGGTTGTCCTTGTGGTGTGTTCTTGATAATCCATTTCATGAATCGCCTGACACAAATCACGATGAACCCCAGAAATACCACCGAAGAAATCATATACCATATAGCATTTAGGCCCCCTGTTTCCCCTTGCTTTCCCGCCTCGAATACAGCAACGGCTGTTAATCCCATTATATCGCCTACTAGGGCCGTCGACAAGGCAATACGGCCTAAGTCGGAGCTTAAGAGGTTAAGCTCTTTAAGAATGCTGTAGAGCACAGGAAATGCCGTGATCCCCAAGGAACTTGCAATTCCTCCGATTGAGGATATTGTTGCTAGATCGTTGTCCATGTCCTTTCTCATGACGAAGGCCACAACGAAAACCGCCACCGTAGGAAAGATTATGCCGATTAATGCCATATACATGGCCTTTTTTCCTGGTTTTCTGATTGCATTTGTATCCATTTTCACGCCGTAGATGAAGAGGTTCAACATGAAACCCATTACTCCGAGGTTTCTTATCAAGAAATCAACTTTTCCAGGAAAAAATTTTTTACTGAACGATCCATTGCGCCTCAAAACGGAAGGTCCAACGATGATGCCAGCCTTACAACGTAAGTTTGATCAAATTAGAAAAAAAAAATTGAACAAGACAATTAATTAAAAAATGATAAATGTCAGAACTTACAATGATCTCAGAGATTATCCGAGGCTGTTTCAAAGGCTTGAGAAGAAATCGAACAATTTGACCAATTATGATGAAGATAGAAAGGTCTAGCAATAGCAATGTGAAATAATAAGTCAAAGGATTTTCTCCAAGAAAAAGGCCGGATGTCTGAGATTGAGCAGTTCTTGCCACACACACTATAGGAATATCATAATCATCATCGCTTGTCAATGTTAACCTCTTATGCGGGAGATGAGAAGAATCGCTTTGCCATTGCCACCCATTGGGTGTTTGCTGTGAAAGATATGCAGAGAAAACCCTAGCCATGCAGGAGAGTTTCTGAAAATCCTAGAATAGGTAAAGATGGAAAGTTACAAAGATATAGAGAATGAAAGATATTCTATAAGGAATGTGGATATCCGTCAAAGTGGGAATTAGTCGAGTTAGCGATTGACTTTTATTCTAGTGGTTGACCTTTTTCTGATTATTGTCAGCCAAACATTATATTTTCAATTTTTTTTTTCATTTATTCATCTCTAGTAATTTCTTTTGATAATTATAATAAACACACTAATTTTATATAACACATTTTTTTTAATATTACTTGTATTTTGTTGCTATAATTTCACTTATTTAACTTATTTGTAATCGATCTAATTGTTAGTCGAACAAGTTAGATACCCAGGCACGTGCTTATGATAAGTGTTTGTGAAGAAATAAGTAAAGTATATTTGTACTTCTTCAAATACCATTACTTTCCCTTTTATGTGTAAAATTATTGATGTATAAATTTCAAATGAACTAAGTTCTAATTTTTATGTGACTTTTGACAAACAAACATTGAGTTTACAATTCTTGTTAAAATATCAACAATATTATAGCTATAATTTAATTTTTATCGTCTCACTCCCTTCCTTTTACAAAAAAAAAAAAAAAATGGATCCATTTTAAGTTGACGTTCAATTTATAGAATCTTTCTTAAGAATGTTTTAAGGAAATATCATATTTATATATTTGGTTTAAATTTAAAAACATATTTTCAAAAATATATTTAATCTAATAATTTTTTTAAATATTCTCATAAGGGAAAGAAGTATTATACATTTTTATGATATGAAAATAATTTAATGATATAAATAAACTATTTTATCTACCATTTCATTAAAGTTTTACCACTAGTAACACTTTATTTCACTACCAATTACTACTTTTGATTACCATTCACTATCATTAATCACTTTTTATTATTATCTATTGTTAATAATCACAATCCATCATTAATGATGTAACACTCCTTTTGAAAATTGAAAATATTTTGTGTAAAAAAAAGTGCATATATATATATATTAAATGAAATCAAGAATAACTAATAAAAGAATAGTTTAAAAAGTTTTAAAATTAAATATGATTAAGGATGAGATCGTAAATGTTAAGAAGATTTGAGAACTTATTTCCTTGATTACTTTTTGGGCTTTTACTTTTAATATATTTTCCAAATTAGCCCCACTCTCCCTATTTTTCTCCAAACCTTAATCTTTCTTATTCTTCTCCTCCTCCTCCGTTTATGACAAAAACCATTCAATAATCTTTCCTATCTCTTCATCTCCCATTCAAGTGAATAAGATAATGAATTCTATTCCTCCATATAATGATCTTATTTTACTTTTCTCTTTGGATTTAGAATAATTAAGAGACTTTGGTTCAAAAGTGATTTTTGGAACCTTAACTTCAAATTATTGATCTTTGAATGATTAAGATCAAACAACTCATGGTTTTGTTCATCTAATATTTCCTCACATAAGGTGAACAACATTCTTCTTAAATCTTAAGTTAAATTTATCATTTTGCTTAAGTTTGATTCTTCTAAGGGTTTGAAAGATAATGATATGAGACTATAATTTAAGTTTTGGATGTAATGTTTTGTAAATGAGTTTTATTAATTAGGGGTACTATTTATGTTTTAAAAGTTTGATGGTGATGTGATGTGTTAGAAATGAAATTTAGGGGTTGAAAGTGATAAATAATAGTAATTTTGTAAAAAATTTGCAAGTCATGAGCTCATAGTCAATTATGCCCAATATAGTCACCCTTTAGAATGGTATATTTGACTACATAATTAACTATAGTAAGGCAAAATTGGTCTCTGACTTAACATAGTTAACTATAAATAGATAGAAGTGGTCTTTGGCCAGTAGTAGTTAACTACATAATTGGCTATAATTGGACAAGGTCTTTCTTAAAACCTTTGTAGTTAATTATATAGTTAACTATAAGCGCTAAGATTTATCTTCAAACACCTATAATTGAGTATGTAGTCGACTATTTCTTTGTTTCTTCAAAATATCATCCATTGACTAAAATTAAATGGTATTGTACCTCTTAAATCATGTAAAATAAAGATAACTAGTATCATTATGAGTGACAAAGAGTTACACGAGCAAGTAAAATGTGTTTGAACTTATAGAGTGAAGAAACTATGTAAATTCATTTCATTACACTATGGTACCTTGGGATACACACTGTATATTGTTTAAGTTGAGGAGCTACTCATGTCTTTACCTAAAATATTAGATTTCAATTTTATGTTTGAGTTAATGAGCTGCTTATAACTTTTATGTGTGTGTGTATTATAGTATCATAGAATTGAAATCCATACATACATTGAAAGGAATTCCCTTTATTAGGAGTAGAAATAAACCAAGTTATTTATGAATGGCCTATGATTTGGCTTGTTAAAAGTTTGACTTGGTTTGTTTATTTAATTAAATAAACTAAGCCTAGGCTGATATGTTTTCCTGTTTATTAAATAAGCCGAACCTGTTAAACTTTAGGCTTAGCTTGTTAACTCATTAGGTTACTCTATTAAACTAATATATTACCCTAATCTAATGTTTTTAAATTAATTGATATAGTTACGTTATATTTACCACTTTAGAAATATTGTGCCCTTTTCTTATTCTTGAATTCAACCACTAATTTTCTAAAAATTTTAAAGTTTATGAGTAATAAATTTATATTATTGTGTGCTTTAATTTTTTATTTTTAATAATATAATTATAATTTATTATATTGAATTGTTAGAATTCAATAAAATTATAGATAAGATTTTGTTTAATATCTTATTTATTTAATAAAATTATTATTTTATTTTTTTACTAACAACTCTATTTATAGCATTATACTTAGCTTTATAACTTCATTAATGATTTATTTAGATTTCAATAGTTATCTTTAAACATGCCAAGTCAAACTTTTTAAATTTTGTAAACGAGACAAGTCAAGCTAAACTTGTGATTTATAAACAAGTCACAAGTCAAGCTTAAGATAGAAAATTTTAAAGCAGGTTAGTTTATTTATGTTAGCTTTATATATACATAACTTTATAACATCATCAATGAATTATTTAGATTTCAATAGTTAGGTTTAAACAAGCCAACAAGTTAAGTCAAATTCTTAAATTTAGTAAATGAGACAAGTCATGCCAAACTTTTGGCTTATAAATAAGTCACAACCCAAATTTAAGCTAGAAAATTTTAAAGCAAGTGGGATTATTTATGTTAGAGTTTGATTTGATTTGACTTGTTTTCACCTTATCGCTTACTAAGGTTCTTTGCACATATGTCGCCATGAGGAAAAAAATTTTCTAACCAAAATTCTACTGTTATTTCACTTGAAAAAGAATATATTAGAAATAATTTCAAACAATTAAATACCCTTATTTGTTGAAGTATATTTAATGATGTGAAGTATTTTGTCTACTACATTTAATAAATTATCTATGATATAAAAATTATTTCAAAAATTTTATTTTTTAATGCTTTCACATAGTGAAACAAAAATTTGGTTGCCTTGGAAAAAAATTCCTTTACAATATTAAATTAAAAGGCATCATAAATCACATTATTAAACAATTGAATTAAAGAATTATCTTAAAATATGATATTTAAATTGAAAATTAACTATCTTTAATATTTATCTAAATCAAAAGAGTGATATTTTATTTTCTTATTTAAATTTCTTCTAATTTCTTTTTGAGCATTTCTTTTCTTTCTCTCCCTCTTACCTTAATTCAAAAGTTGCATGAGAATTTTTTTAAAATTTTATTGTACTTTTTTATTCTAGGATAATTATTTGATTATAATTATTAATGTTCAATATAGAAGATAGAAGGAGAAATAAAGTTTGCTTTGAGAGTACATTATATTTATATGATATGTAGGTAAAAATTTTTTTTACAATATGTAATATATAACTTTATTGTTTTACTATTTTGTTAATTTGATTTAGTTAAGGGTTATATTATTTTATTCATACCTATTAAGTAATCTTCTAATTAAATGTTTGATACATAACTATAATTTTATATATTATTAAAGTAAAGATTCTTTTACGGAATGTATGAGTGATTAACTAGTTAAAGTGTTAAACAAGATATTAATATCATAATTTATTTGTTCATTTTATAATTATTGTATGACATTCGATGCTATATTCATACAACATGAAAATCTAATCAATTCATTTAGGTTGATATGTTGGTAGAAGTTTTACTTATATTTGAATATATGGGTATAGCTATTATTGTGATAGTGTAATTGAAGTGCTAGTTAAGACACTTGTGCTATAATAATGAACGATATATTAAATGAGTTTTGATGATGTTAGAGAGAGATAATATACATATTGTGGCTTATTGCACTAGATCTATATTGCTATTTGTGAGGGGATATAAAGATGACTAAGAGTCGTAAGTAGAATTTCTTAATTATTATGTTTAGAATTATTTGGATTGTTTGAATAAATTTTCTTTGATTGATACATAGAACTATAGATATATTCTCATTATATGTGGAATTGAATTTCTAATTTTGATAATGTCATTTGCTATTGATTGAGGAGATTCCTTCTATGAGCATGTAACCACGTACTCTTGCAAGTCATGTAAAAATTACAGATAATGCAAAATTTATTCTATGAGATATCAAATTATTCTCTTATTAAGGTATGAAAAAGTTTCTTTTCCCTTACAGAGTAAATGATAGTCAGTATCATCCATAAATATGAACTATTGAGTTTTCTTTTATTATTTGATTTCAGATGTAAAATTTCTCCACTTTTAGTTAGAAGAATTATTCATGAAGTTTTAATGAAACTCTTTTCTTTTCCTTTCTCCTTTTTTCTTTAGGGATTATCTCCCTTTGGACCCAATTGTTATTAAATGGATTGGAAGAGAGTTTGTTTAAGAACTTTGACATTAAGGTAAGCATTGAAATAGTTGGAATAGTTTTTTTTATGATAATTTATTAATGCATTTCATACTTGATTGGAAAATCATGTATTATTTTAAGAACAAGGTAAAAATGCACATAATGAGCCATATTAGATGTGTTTTAGGATAAGTTGGTAATTTATTACCTCTAATAACTCCCAATGCCAGTCATGTGTTTTAAGTATGGATTATGACAAAGTTGGTGTTCAGAATATAGTTTAAGGCATAAGAAAACATTTTAATTAAAAGTATGATTTAAAGGTCGCTAGTTGTCTAAGTGAATAATTTGAGAAGTTAAGTCTTTAATAGTAGGCTCATAACTATAAAAAAGTGTAGGTTGTTAAACATTACCAATATATGACACAATTCTCCATGAGCTATTTCTACCTCCAAGCAGTCGAGGCAAATAGAGTAAGTGCTTTTTTATACTTGAGATTATTATTATTCTATAATTGTTAATAACCTTTATTATGAGTATCTATTATGATTAAATTGATATAGAAAGAAGTTAGATTGATGGTCTGATTTAGTTATAAAAAATTAATAATTATTCTTGTTTTTCCTATCTATATTTTAGGAAGATTTGATGAATGTATTTTATTTATATATAAGTTTTTTTAGGCAAACCTATTCTCACATTAATAGTAAGATGTTCAAGTTTTGTAATTAATTAAATCCCTAGTAATAGCATAAGTTGTTACTGAAATGAAACACTAGCATGCTAAGTCAATTTACTACCAGTGCATATAAGAAAATAAGGCTTACATGGTTAGAGTACCTTATAGGAGGATATGATTTACCAAGTAAGGGTTAAACTTTAAATTAGTTTAAGGGTTTTGGAAATTTTAAGATATGTAAGATTAAACTAAAGTACATTTCAATTAAATAAATTATTAAGTGTTCCATGCATAGGAGCTATTAGTTTAAATTGTTAGTTTGGGAAGGAGGTAGTAATAATATAAAAGTTCAAGTTAAATCATATACATGTTGAATTGTTTTGCTTAAAATAAGTGGAAACTTGATACAAGTATCAGTATAGTGAAATCTAAAAGTTATGCACATGAGTAGGAAGAGATGATTTTAGTTACTTTACATTTATAAGGTGTCTTAATCAATTGATAAGTTATGAGTTATAAATTTATAAATTAGAAGCTAAAGAATATAAAGTCATAAAGAGTAAGGACATGAATTTTGAAATGAGAATTGAGAGTTTGTAGGTTATATTGAATGTGTTAGCTACTTAATGCCTATTATGATGGAGTTGATGAAATTTATTATGCAGGAAATATAGGTATTGGTCTTTCTTTAATAATAACTATTGATTAGTGAATAATGATTATTGTCACATGGTTTAGCATAACTTGTTGCATGTGAAAAAGCATACTTGAGTAATATTGATTTAATAAGATTAGACTTCTAAAAGGATGTGGAATGTGGATCTTTAAAGAAAAATGGTGGTAAATGCCAACATGATTTATTAAGATGAAGGTAATGTAAGTACATTATTATTTTAAATTATAAAGGTTAAATAGTTACTCTTAAAAGTCTTTCTAGTTAGATGTTTGCTTTATTATAACTAGAATGAAACCTATAAATTATGATGATAGTAAGAGATTGATGCTAGAATGGTAACTATGGTTTAAGAAAGATCAGTTAGTATACTTGTGATTAAGAATAGAGTGTTAAGAGGATGAAAAGAGTTGATTACATGATTCAAAAGCAAGGTTTTAGGCAATTAAATATCTTCGAAGCCTAATGAATGGAGTATTAGAAATTAGTTAAGCATGTCAATTTTATACTTAATGTACTACTAAGAGAAATAACTTTTCTTTTAGGGTTTAAAATTTAGATACACTTTTGTTTCAATGTTAAGTTGTCAAGATTAGTAAACAATACTAAATACAAAAATGAGATAGATATTAGAGGGTTTACATATATATATGGAACTAATTGTTTAAAATTAGAGTCAAGGTGAAGTGTAGAGTGTAGAAAGATTGCTATTTCCCTTGTAGAATTCCAAAGGGGTTGTAAAGTTAATTTACATATCTAGCATGTAAGGCATTTCATATTGTTATAATAGTTTTTATGTTCCAACAACCATAGATGAGAATGGAAGAAATGTATTAAGGTATTGACCAATTAAGTAGTATACAAGCGAAGGAATTTTGTATATCAAAGGTACATATAAAGACTAAATAGAGAAAGGGTGTGGTTGGATAGAAATTTCCCAATGATAGAGAAGTTAAGGTAGTCATGTAAAATTAGCATATTTATTTCACCTAAAACATATAAAGGAAGAGATAAAGAACAATAAGAATAATGCACTACAAGAAAATCTATATTTAGCGACTGAATTATTATTAGCAATTGAGACTTCAAGATTCATATTTATGTTTTGATTTTAATGATAGATTGTAAGGCCTCCATCATTAACTTTTTTATATTTCTAGAAAAATTTAACTTAAAACTATATCTATATCTAAATCTATCAATAATATCTATTGACAAAATTAGGATTTAAAGATGAAATAATTTTTTTTTACAATTAAAAATGAATTTAACAATAGATTCACATATGAAATTTAAAAATTTGTTTGGTGGTAGAATGAATTTTTCTAAAAATTAGCAATAGGAGGTCCTACATTTTGTTGCTAATTCCGTAGCTAAATGAAATGCATAATTTCATAAAAATTAATTAGTGACAAATCAATTCATTGTTGAGTTATTGTATATATAATAACCTAGTGCTAGCCCTTCATTTCCCCTTTTTCCTTTCTCTTCTACTTTCCTTATCCCTTTGATACTGTTATGCATGATTCTATCTCCTATCAGTAATTTGATGTCATCATTATTATTTGTTGTTGTTGTTGTTACTTTTGCCATTTATTACTACACATTTTAATTAATGAGTTTTCTTGAATTTAATCTATTTTGATGATTTTTCAATTTTTTAGTGTTTAATTGGTTAATAAGTCTTTTTTTTTGTATTTTAATATGTTGAATTGTTATTTTTTATGTTGGAGTGTCTAGGCTTTTATTTTTATAATTTTTCATTTTTTAATTTTTTAGAATTTAGTTAATTGATTTCTGATTTTCTTAAGTGTTTTTTTATTCAAATATTATTGAATTATTGTTTTTGATGTAGGAGTATTTAGGCTTTTTTATGATTTTTTATTTTTTTTTAATTTCTTATGGTTTAGTTAGTTAATTTGTGATTTTATTTTTAGTGTTTTTTTATTCAAATATATATATTTTAAATTGATATTTTTTTATGTAAGAATATCTAGGCTTTTGTATTATGATTTTCCAATTTTAATTTTTATGTATTTTTAGGAATTTAGAGTTTAGGATTTACTTTTTTTGTAATACGAAGTATCTATATGTTGCAAAAAACTAGCTTTAGAAAGGAATTATCTTAATAATGAATTTTCTTTTATCATTGATCTAATTTGTGTTAAATTACAAAATTAGAAGTTTTTCAAATTTTATAAGGCTATTACTAGCAATTCAAGTTTCATATGTGAGTAAAATGTCTTACCAAGTGAATAGTCAAGTTAACAATTATAGTTGAAGATACTATTAAAGGGTTACAATTTATGATTTGCCTTTTGGAATATTTACAATTTATTATTATGTATGTGAAATCACTTTCAAATATAAACAAGGTGTTATGTTAGATTTGTTTTAATAGTAAGAATATTAAGTACTATGTTTTATATTTGAAGTCTTAATTTAATCTTCTTTCTCTTAATATATAAAATGAAATTTGTCATAAGGACTAGAATGGCAAATTGCAATTAAATAATGATCTTAGAATATTTATATTAAATCTTGAATTTAATATTAATTAAATATTTATATATACTAAATTGATATTCATAGTAATTTCTTTTCCTATGTATCATAACTTAAGAATGATTAGTTTCTTTTGTCTTAGAAATGAGAATAGAATGCTTAATGTCTTGTTAAGTATCAATTGATCCCAAGAAACTTAAACTATTAGGAGAAAAGCTGTAAATAGTTTTATTATAAGACTAATGGATGGAAAAAAGGAAGAAGCCATTTTTATATGATAAAATTTAATAAGCAATCAATGCTAGATTTCATATTTTGTCTCATAAAGTGTCATTTAATTATATATATGTCACAATCTAACTTAAACAAGCTATTCTTGTTCAAATTCCACCATAATTATGACATTGTGTGCATAATATTAAGTTCAACTAGTATTTTCTTATATTTGAGGAATCATGTGTGCTTTTTTACGATTTAATATTTCAAAGTTTGTTATTAGAAGAATCGAGTTGAATTTTATTTTCTTCAACTTTCATGTATACAAGTTGGAAAAGCATTTTTATAAAAAATGTTTTTTACTATATTGTTAGACCTTTTGCATTCAGTTTCCTTTGCAATTTATTTATTGTTACTTCCTTCACTCTCTACATACTATTAGGAGAAGTCATCTTACTAATACCTACTATTTCCATATTTGACTATACAAATTTTTTTCAATTTGGTTCTTTTAAAAAAGAGGTCACATTTTCATTAATTTTAGTAGTGGAGGGAATAAAAACTAACCCAAAATCCTATTTAACCTACTTATGGATTTTCCTTAGTTTTCAACAATATAAAATTTGCATTATTGGCTACTAAATACAATCCACAAGTGGGCTAAAAAAGGATTTTGGGCTAGTTTCACCCTACCACCATCAAAATTGATAAAGGTATAACCTCCTTTTTTGAATAAACAAATAAAAAAAATCTATATCAACTAATATGGAAATACTAAATATTAGTAAGACAACTTCTCCTTACAGTAGATAGAAAGAAAGGGAATAAATAATAAATGAATTAAAAATGGAATTAAATGAACTTGGGAAAGAGTATCCAACTTCTTGATATGTAATTATATTATTGGCATCTCTTAGAGCTTTTTCTATTATCTGAAGAAGCTTTGGATCCTTTTCATATTTCCTTGGGATTATTTTTTTTTCCATTCTTCTATATGACTTGTTAATTTTTAGTTTAATTTTTATGACTTATTGATATTTATAGAGCACCTAACCATCCATTGGAAACACCCACCAGCATAATCCTAAGTTTTAGGCCTAGTTACTGGTAGGATTTAAGTTTCATTTGAAGGGTGACTCGTATGTATTTTTTAATATTTAATTAAGTGTTTGTACTATTTAATTTATATTGATTTTATTATTTAACGTTTATATTAAATTTACATAATTATATTTTCCTGGAGGCTAGTTGTCGTATCTACTCATAGTTCTATCAGGGACAACAAAGGTAATATAGGCGATGAATTTTAGAGCTAGCCCTTACTTACACTAACATCTCTTAAAAGTTAGGAATGTTATTAAGAGAGAAAGAATTGTAAAGAAGAAAGAAGAAATAAGAGTCGTGCAAAAATATTTTTAATAGAGACAATATTTGAGTATTTCTTCATATCCATAACATGATTAACTAAGGAGCTTAATATGGGTTTCATAACTTTAAAGAAAACATGCAGATAGCTAGGCATTCAGAGGTGGCTGTATAATAGAAGAAATGAATAATAATAAAAATTGTCCTTATAATCTCCTCAAAGTAGTTCCTTACTTTCACTTCTATGATCTATTTTTTATCCTTAAAGCCATTATGAACAAACCCTTGTAGGAATACTTGTTCTTTCTTTCTACTAATATTGTCAAATTCATTTTATTGAGTTAGTAATATAGAAAAGAAATAGGGTTGTCTTTATCTATTTTGAAATGTTAATTTAATATAAATTGTGGCTAAGAGAAAATAACAGTTCAGGAGTAGCATGAACATAACATCAACGCATTTTCAAGTGCTAGCCATTTAGGGTTTTATTTTTATATGTATAGACCTTGATCATTATTTTTTTAATATATTGGAATTTATTGTTTTGAATGTATTTTTTATTTAATGTTAATAAAATATTTATATTCAATTTTATTTTATGAATCAATTTTATTTTATAAAATTCAATTTGAATATTTGATTATTAATAAGGTTTGGGCTTTTATGAAATTTGATTAGATAGGGTATTTGCTATTTGGATTGCTATAAAAACAAGTAGCATATTAATAAATATATATCATATTGTGTACATAATATTAGTAATAGAATTAGTGACAATATTTTGAAGGCGACACTATTAATTTTGTAGAAATTTCTCAGTTTAACAATAGAATGACCAATAAATTACAATTATTGATAGATATGTTCATTGCTAAATCAAAATTTAGCAATGGATTTAGTGAGAGGGATATCTGTCACTAATTTGTGGTTCAATGACAAATCCTATTACTAGATGTAAAATTAGTGATGAATAAATATATCATTAATTCCATTCATCATTCATTTCATGCACTGTTATCTTGTGAAATTGATAACAAATTTAGCAATGAATAACATAAATTTATCATTAATTAAATTACTACCACATTGTTTACTAATGCCTTCTTTTTATTGCTATATTTTTTAGAAAAGAAAATTTTCTAATTAGCAATAGATTTTTCCATTACTAATTAGTGTTTATTTTTCATTTTGTAGTGGTCAATTATAAGTTAAATACTTATGTATGAACGTGGTGAGATATGAAACATGATAATGGGCATAAGACTACATATAAAGCTAAGTAGAAATAGATACAATCACATTATAGACAATGTAAAAAAATATATAGTTAGGGGGATCTAATTTTTAATGTCTCAATTAGAGGGATAATACAAAATTAAATTATGTGAACCTATAGGCACCCAAAGTAGATAGTTATATGATGAACTTATATGTTGTCACCCATTGTGACTTCTTACATAGGTTATATTCCCTGAGGATGGGTCGTGAAAAGTGATCACTACCTGCTACTAGTCATCGTCAATTATCACATATATTCAATAATCATTATTAGCCATTATTTATTGCTAATAATCACTACTAGCTATTACTTATTACAAGTGACTATTATTATCGCTGCCATCACTCACTATCGGTGATTACTATTAGTTATCATCTAACAACACTAATTATCCTTATCTATCATTACCTATTGTCAGCCACTAGCTCACCCTTATAATCATCATTAACTATCATCTATTACTGCTAACCTTCGTAGGCCATCACCTAATATAGATAAATATCATTTATAACCACATATTGTGGATCATTATTTATTATTATTAATTACTTAATTTTTTATAAGAATATTTTAGGTAATTTAGCAATATTTTTTAAAAATATGCAAAATAATTAAAATATGATATTGCAATATTTCTGAAAATATTTTTGAATGAATCAAATATAATAGTGTCACATTCCTAATAATTAAATTCTTAAAAATTACATTATTGAGAATATTTAATTTTGTGAACTAAACATAACCGAAATTCCAAATCCTTTAATAAAGGGTGGAAAAATCCACATCCAAATCAAATGTGTGAATTAAACTTTTTTGTTAAAATAGTCTGAATATATGTTTGATGATATCTATAACTTAAGGTGAAGTTATATTTGAGTTTAATCTTTAAGGATATTTTTGTTAGAAGAAATTTATTATTTACTACTTTCACACTAAATAAGAATTAATCTTATATCTAATAAAAAAAGGTATAAAAATATCTAGGTATAAATAAATTAAAAAAATGTATATATACCCATGTATAAATAAAAAAATGTACATGTTAACTTGATTACATTCCTTTATGCTATCTCACATTGAACTTTATAAGATGATGCAATGTTACAAATACTCATGAATCCAAAATTCAAGTTTTGAAATATCCAAAATTTAAGTTATAAGAAGTCAAAAAATATATTGTGAATATTTCATAATTAATTTTCTTAATAATGTAATGAAAAAAATCTTAAATAGATGAAAGAGTATTATAAAATATTATATTGTAGGAGTTAATATTTTTATCTATTATTTTAGAAATCAATATTTAAAGTTTTAGTGGAAGAAAAATGACAATTTAAAAAAATGCCATTTAAATTTTTTTCATATTTTAAAAAATGTCAACACTTTAAAATATATATATATATATATATATATATATATATATATATATATATATATATATATATATATATATATATATATATATATATTCCTTTTAACTATGTGTATTAAATGATGTTATTTCCACTTTTTAAGGTAGATTTCATGAATTGGTGATTAAATTAATAAACTAATAAATAATATTTTATCTAATTTAATAACTCGTATAATTTTAAAAAGATATGCTCAAAATAATGCCTTACCTGTTCATGCTACCAATTGCATTCTCTTATATTAAACATAAATTAATTTGATAAAATTCGATCAATATTTCTCACACTTATTATTTGTGAAACAAAGCTAAATAGTATTTTTTACAATTTTTTTTAATTTATATATAAATTAGATGTGAGTTTATGGACATATAAAATTTGAAGTAGGATTTTTTTTTTCAATTTTGAGAAAGTATGAATAAGTTTGTTGAAATAAAGGTCAAATTTTGGTTCATTATTTTTATAATGTATTATTAGATTTAGTAGTTCAAATTTATTGATCTCCACAATATTATATGAATTGAATGAAATCTAATAATTTAAAACTATTAGTGCATGGAAAAGTGGTGCATTATAACCTAAGCCTCGAAATAAAGAAGCATTGTTATTTATTTAATTTTTTCGGCGAAGCATTATTATTCACAAAAGTAAGATTGTACATTTTTTTTCCAATAAGATTGTACTTCCTTTTGATATATGGATCCCCTTTTCTTCCCCTCAGGCCGCTATGATTTGAGTTTGGATTAGTTTCACGAAAAGTAAATCAAGTTAAGGTGAGAAAGCAAAGGGAGCCCACAAGCAGAAGGCCCCACATTGTTTTTAAATTCTCCTTCGAATTGTTGGGCCGAGTTATCGCCATCAAACATCCTATGTACGACACCAGCTGGGCCCATCAAGAATGGATTCTTTTTGGTAGCACATCGAGAATGGATTTCATTATGTATCAGCTGAAATTTGGCCGCCATGCGTCGGGCATACTGGATTAAATCAAGTGTCTAGAAAAATTATTTTCTCACTGTCCGCTGAGCCCCACTTTGCCCTTCCTTCTTATTATTATTATTATTATAGAAGACCGATCGTGTTAAGTATAATTATTAATATATTATTATATAATGTGTTAAATTTAATTTTTAAAAAATAATTCAATAAATATAAAAAATTTAAAATTTAATTTTAATTTATATAATATTTTTAATCATTATTTATCCACTTGGTAATATTAAATATAGTAGCCAGGGGTTTTGGCTAATATAGTTTTTAAGGGTCAGTGCCTTATCCAAAATTCTTCATTCATATACATATATACATATATATAGTTTAACTAATCTTTTCATTTTAAAAAATATTAAGTTGAATTCATATTTTATTGTTTAGAATGATTTCAATTATTGATATTTTTATTTTCACTTAGATTTATCATCTTGATTTAACACGATGTAATATGTGATTTAGTAAGTATGATCTAATGTATAATTACAAATATATTAATTCACTAGCGAGTAAGATAAGAAGTTATATAGGATTGACCCAAAAAAAAATCGTAAACTGAAATTTCTTTCCCCAATTATATCCAGTTTTCGTCCCATTTTGGAGAGATAAAGATTTCAATGGGTTATGCACTAATTTTACTTTCTAGAAACATCCTCGATAAAAATATAATTATAGAATATAAAATAATTTATATATTTGAGATTAAATGTAAGAAGTTTATTTAAGATTAGCAAAGAGTTTGGTAGTGAAGTACTTTCTCCTTTTTTAAAAAAATATTTTTCTTTATTATTATGATTTAAGGTTTCATTTTTCTAATCACAAAGTATAGATGTACTTGATACATTTTCATTTATTTATAAAAAAATATTTTTAATGAAAAATATCTTTAAAAAAAATAAACAAAACTTAAATCAACATATTTTTTCTAATATAAAAAAGAAAATAAGTGAGAAATGAGTTTTGAAGAATGTAAATAGCATTACTCAATGATAAGATTTACTAATAGTTTAACACATGACTTTCTCTAAAGGGTGGCTAAGCCTTAGGACAAGTTTTTAAATGCCCTAATTATAATATTTATTTTTAACCTTATTTAATAAATAAAGAGTAATTATTAATTTTATTATCTATTTGTTAATAATTCTTTCTTAGGATTCACACATAAAAATATGATTTTTTTAATTTTTAAAATATTAAGAATCAAAATAATTGACAATCATCCTTTACTTATTACATAAAGTAAGAATAAATAAAGGAACAATAAAATAACCAAGGCTAACGATTTAAAAGAAGGAGGTAGACATTCCCTGACAAAGTATGAAAAATTTAAATAAAGGAGTGACTCTTATTTCAATGCCATGAGTAGGCTTGTGACATATGATGATCAAGTATTGTGTGATGACTAGGAAGGGCTACAAAAAAATATCAAATCTTGCAAAGAAACATTGGTAAGAGGTAAGGGACTTGAAAATAAATATGCAAGTGGAAAGAAATCTAATGATGAAACCATGATAAAGGATGATGATTTCAATGGCTTCTTAGTAGAAGAAGGAATGGATGAACAAACCATGAATGAAAACACTACTTATCAAATTGTTAGACAAGAATATAGGATTTTCCGAAAGGACTTCTGGAGATTATTGATTTATTTGATAATTATTACTTGTTGAAATTCAGTGCCTAAATGGATTATGAATTTGCTTTCGCAAGAGGTCCTTAGCTTTTATTTGTTCATTACCAGTTCATTTGTGGGATCCTTGTTCTGATCCATTTGAGGACCTCAGTGAGAAGGCTGCTATCTGGATTTGCATTCCTGATCTTAATTTCAATTATTTGATAAAAAGTTTCTATTGTTACTAGGCAATCGGATTAGGAAGATATCAAAGGTGAGTGTAACTACAATGGAATAGGCTAGAGGGAAATAAGCTCGAATATATATAAAGGTTGATCTTAGCAAGGAGCTGCTTTCTAAGTTTTTTGGTCTAACAAAAAAACTATTATATTTAATATAAAAGTCTTCATACAATTTGCTTTTATTACAGGAAATATGGATGCACATTTGAATGTCATTTTAAGTGTTTGAATAAAGTTCACAATAAGGATAATATAACTAAGGAAATGGAGGCACAATGTAAGATAACTACAAACCTTGAACTAGAACAATGCCATGGTGGGTGGATAGTGGTTTAATGATGTCGGTGGCTAAGGCAGAAATAAGAAACTAGTGCAAAATCAGGGTAATCAAATAAAACCACATTAGGTAATATGGGATCCTAATTCATAATCTTAAATAATGAGAAATTTGAAGGATAAATTGATGCTAATGATGAGATTGTTAACTAAGAGATCATGACATTAATGCAATTTCCATTTTAGATAGTAAAAGAGCACAACAAAATGAATTCAAAATCTGAGTCAATAAAAAATGGCTAATTCATATGAATGAGAGGTGTTACTAGCAATGATGCTGCATAGGGTGCATGAGTTTTAACACCTAACTTGGAAACTACAACCAAAAGCTCAATTCAAAACCAAGAATAGGTTGCTAATAAATCTTCATGCAGTCAAGTTCATCAAGAAACTAAAATGGCCTAAGTTCATACCTTATATATTTTTGAAACACTAGGATGTATGGATGTAAACCCTTGTGTAATAAATCTCAAGATTCTAGAGGAGTTCAAGACTGTAACAAGGAAAATATGCCTCATTTAACATTAACAAGTAGGGAATAAATAAAGGCAGTGTTTCCCTAATATCAAATGTGCAGATGCTTGAAAACATTCACAACGAGTCTATAAACCTTACATGACATTATAATGTTCTTATTCATTATGTTACATGATTAGAAAAAATAGTGGTTTGGAATTGTAGAGGTGTAGGCAAGAAAAATTTTGATAACATATCAATACTATGATGGGTGTTTCTTAGTTAAAGGTTTTAGCCTTACTTGAAACTCAAGTTGCATCTAGTTGTGCACCAAATATCTTTAGAGCTATTAGCTATAATCATTGGAAACTTATGGATAGAGATGGAGATGGATTTTTTAAGAGTATATAGGTTGCTTGGAATTCTTAGTAGTCTTCCCTAGAGATTATTAGCTTTAATTTTCAATTTGTCTATTTAAAAATTAACAAAGAAAATGATGAAAGTTAGTTTCTCAAAATAATCTATACAGCTCCAAATTCAAACATGAAAGCCATATTATGGGATGTATTAGAAAATATCTACCATTTTTCCATAGCTTATGGCTTAGAGTTAGAGATTTTAAAAACAATCAAGATCCTTTAAAAAGGAAATGGGGTGCTTCATTTAACTTGCATAGGGAAAATTTATTTAATGAAAGAATTAACAAGTATAACTTATTACAAATGGATATACAAGATGGTTGTTATACCAAAAAAGGTCACATGATAGGCTTTCTGAGAAACTTGGCATAACTTTATACTCAGTGGATTGTCATATCAAATTTAGTGGGGCTTACATTAAAGTCTTTCCTGAAACCTTTTTAGATTATCATCCTAACCTAATTAATCTTTTTAATTCTTTTAGAGATAATAGAAATAAACCCTTCATATTTAAAGCAACTTGATTGACATATGATAATTTCTAGCCATTCTTAGCCTAAAAATGGTTTAAAGATACCAATATTGTCCAAAATCTTTAACTAGTTTTATAGGAATAGAATAAAAAATATTTTTACCTATATTAAAAAAATGCAATAAACAACTTTTGGTAAGGATAATAGACATTCAAAGAGGTTAAAAGAGGATATTTAATGCATTCTTATGGACTTTGAAAGCTTAATTTGCAAACAGAACTTTCTTAAACCTTTCATTAGGAAAAGGTTTTATGGAATCAAAGGTACAGAGCAACTTGGCTCCTTCATAAAGATAGAAATATTAAGTACTTACTAAAAGTATAATGAGAAGAAGTCAAAATAGAATTAGCATACTCTAAATTATCAACATGATAAGTGGATTAAAAATAAAAACTAGTTAGAAAATCATATCTGTGTGTTTTATAAAAATCTTTTCAATGATGGTCTAGAGGATTACTTATCTACTTCAATAAGAATATCTTACCCCATTATTTCAAAGGACCAAAATTTACTCTTTAAGAAAGAAGTCTCATTTCAATAGGTTAGAAAAGCAATGTTCATAATAGGAGCTATTAAAGTACTTGGGGATGACAGTTACCTAACCTTATTTTTCTAAAAAAGATTGGATAGTGGTTGGGAACAATATTTTTTAGCTTGTTTAGGAAATTCTTCAAGCAAGAGATATCTGAAAGGTAAATAAAATTTTAATTTGTTTGATTTCAAAATTTAAGAAATCAGAGTTTATGAACCAATTTTGCCTTTTCACTCTATAATGCCATTTACTAGTGTGTCACCAAAATAATTGTGAATAAGATTAAACCTCTTTTGTCATGCTTGATTTCTTTATTTCAGGCTAACTTTATCTTAGGAAGATATATCCAAGATAGCATTGTGATTACCTAAAAAATAATTCATTCTTTGTGAAGGATATGAAGTAAAAAAGGTTTTTTTGCAATTAAAGTAGATCTTGAAAAAACTTATGATTGCCTAAATTAGGATTTTATCCATGAAATCTTATAATAGATGAATATGGAAATATGTATGATGAACTTGATTATGAGTTTTGTTCAATCTTCCACAATGTGTTATGAAATGGTAGTAGAACAAAATAATTTACTCCTTCATGGGGTATTTGACAACAAGATCATTTGTCCCCTTATCTTTTTATTTTTTTAATGAATAAATTATCCTTCATTATCTGTAAGGCTGTATAAAATAAACAATAAATCCTTCTAAAAATAAGAAGAAGAGAGTTGGGAATATCTCACCTTATGTTTATTGATGACCTTTTCTTATTTGAGGAGGTTTTAGTTGAACAAATTGAGACAATTATGAGATGCCTAAATTATTTTGCACATATATCTTGCTAAAGATAAATCATGCTAAAACAAATATATTTTTCTTAAGGAATGTTCCATATAAACTACACCATTTTGAATAATGTAATTTTACCATATTTTCATATGTTAGAATGTTCTTGGTATTTTTCTCATTCATAAAAGGGTTACACAAGAAAAGTTTAGGATAAGCTTGTAGGGTAGAACATGAAATATCTTTCCATAGTTGATAAGGTGGTTTTATTAAAATCAGTTATTGAAGTGCTCCCTACTTACAAAATATAAGTTTTTGCTATCTTTCTATTTACTCTCAATGAAATTGAGGAACATTAACCATTATTTATGTAGGGACATAATTAAAATTAACAAAAATTACACACTGTAACTTTAGAAACCTTCATTCAACTTAAGGAATTAGGTAGGCTAGGTTTTTTGCAACCTTAAATTGTTTAATGAAGCATGGCTAATGAAATTGACATAGAAGATTGTAATAGGAAGAAAGAAAATAAGGATATAAGTAATGGAGCTAATATTAGCTGATGAATCATGTTTTTTCTATTGATTACAATAGTACTATAAATACAACATTTGAGTATAACTAAACCCCAATAAAAGGGAAGGAAATCATAATAATGATTAGCTAATAATAATAGAATGATAAGTGAATCATGATAATGATTAGCTAATTATAACAGAATGATAACAAAATTTGGTGGAGGAGAAAGTTAGGATTCTCACCTATCTCTTGATAAGAAGAACAAGTTAGTTACCATGTAAGGTGTTATTGTCTATTTTTACTCCCCCTTAAATGTAAAGTTGTGGCATACACACTAAATTTGTGTCTAAAACTCCAAAACTTTAAGTGAGATAAGGACTTGGTAAACCTATTTGCTATTTGATCAAAAATAGGAACATAAGATATATTATGTTGCTAAGCTAAGACCTGATCTCGAACAAAGTGAACATCTATCTTTATGTGCTTTGTATGTGCATGAAAAACATGGTTATGGGCTAAGGTATTTGTGCTTTGATTACCACACTAGAGGATAGGCTTGTGTTGTACTGGTAATCTAATTTCATGAAGCATAGATTTAAGCCACATCACCTTAGTGACCAAATTTGTTAAGGCCTTGTATTTTGATTTTGTACTAGATCATGCAACAATAAACTACTTTTTAAAAGACCAAGACACAAGAGTATCTCCAACAAATATAAAAAAATGGATGTAGACTTCTTATCCTCAAGATTAGTTGCCTAATCTGCATTTGAGAAGTCACTAATGTGTATTAGATAGGAAGGTTTGATATGTAAACCATAGGTTGAGGTGCCTTTAAGATAAAGAAGGATCCTTTTGATTGTTTGCCAATGTTGTACTCATAGGGTTGATAAAAATTGACTTAGTTTGTTAACTGAGATGGAGGTATCAGGACATGTAGTAGTCAAATATTAAAGGGCCCTAATAGCGCTTCTATACATAGTAGGGTCACTCAACAATTTAGCATCTTTAGAAAGAAAATTCAAATTGGTTACCATTTCAGTGGGACACGAAGCTGTTTTTGCTATTCCATACTTTTGAGTAGGTTAACGATGTACTTTCCTTAATAAAGATAGAGGCCTATTTCATCTCGGTGAGCTTCAATGCCTAGAAAGTAATGAAGAAGGCTAATACCTTTGAAGGAAAATATGCAATTTAGTCACTGGATGAACTTTTGCAATAAGTTTTTATCATTTCTTATAACTAGTATATCATTAACGTAAATTAATATGAAAATAGCATGGAACCTAGTTTGGTAACTAAAGAGAGATTTATCATTTCTCATTTTTTGGAATCCTTAAATGATTAGTGCCTTACTGAGCCTTTCAAACCAATTTCTTGGAGCTTGTTTTAAATCGTACAATGCCTTGGTAAGCCAACAAATGTGGTGAGGTTTTTAAGCATCCTTAAAAACTTTTAGTTGAGTTATGAACATAGTTTCATTTAGATACCTATTCAAGAATGCACTATTAATGTTTAGTTACTATATCTACCAATCAAAGTGAAGTGCAATACTTAGAATTAGTTTTATAATTACAGTTTTGACAATTAAGCTAAAAGTTTCACCAAAATCGACTTTAAGATCTTGTTAGAAAGCTTTAGCTACTAATCTAGCCTTTCTCCACTTGATGGAACCATTTGCATTGTATTTAATCTTGAATACCCATTTCGAGTTAACAATGTTTTTGTATACTGTTGAAGGGGACTAGACTTCAAGTATTATTTTTTTAAAGCTTGAAATTCTTCTTCCATAGCTTTGTGCCATTGAGGATCTTATAATGCCTCTTTTATTGTGCTAGGCTCTTTTTCATCACTGACTTTAGTTGTGCCAATGAAAGGATACTTAGGTTTGAAAATTCCATTCTTGCTTTGAATTGTCATTAAATGGCAAGGTTATGAATTTCTACTGCATTGTTGTTGTGGTTCTACTTATAGTTCATTTGACATAACTAGTACACGACCTAAGACCTCAGGCATGTCACCCGTGTGAGGCTAATATATGGCTAGTACATAGCTTGAGGTTTCATGCATGTTATTAAATGTTTCACCCATGGCATCTAATAGAGTTAGGTTTAGCTTAGTTGCTTTAGTAAGTATTAGTTGATTTGTCTCAATTTCTTTAGATGTTAGACTATTTTTTTTGTTACGATAAAACATTAATGTTGTTAGGCAAAAAGAAAGAAGTAGGTTTTATAATTTCAGAGGGCACCTATTTTTTATTTAGAAAACCAACTTCAAAAGGAAACTCAATCTCATTAAAAACCACATGACATGAGATATAAGTTTTACTTGATGAATTTATGCACTTATAACCTTTGTAATCTGTACTATAACTTATAAAGACACATTTGGTAGTGTGAAACTCCATTTTGTGATTGTTGTAAGGTTTAAGGTAGGGAAAACATGAGCAGTCGAAAACCTTTAAAGAATTATATTCTAGTTTGCGCTTGAATAGGACCTCAAAAGGAGACAAGTTATTCAAAACACTGGTTGGCAGATAGTTGATTAAAAATACAACAGAGCTAAAACCTTCCTATTAGAAATACAAAGGTATACTAGCTTCTGCTAGAAGAGTTAAGCTTATTTCCACTATGTGACTATGTTTTCTTTCAACTTTTCCATTTTGAGCTTAGGTGTGGGGACAACCCTATCTAAAAATGAATCCTATGTCTTGAATAAATTGAGTAAATCTTCTGAACTCTCCTCCCTAATCACTTTGAAGTATTTTTATTTTCTCATCAAACTAGTTTTCCATAAGATTTTTGAACTGTTTAAAGGCTCCTAAGACCTTTTCCTTATGTTTTAGAGGGTAAACCCATGTGTGTCTATTAAAGTCATCTAGAAAGTGTATACAGAAATGAAAACTTAAAGTTAAAGGCAATGGTGCTAGCCCCCACAGGTTAGTATGGATCAGTTCTAATGGTTCTCTTACATGTGACTATGATAAGGGAAATGGAAGAAAATGAGATTTGTCATATTAACATGCATCATAAAAATGAAACTTCTCATTAACTTTAACTTTGGCATTACAAACTTTTAGAATTAAATAAAAAACTCTCATAGATGGAAGCCTAAGCCTCCTATGCCAAAGCTCTTTATTGGATGCTTCTTTGCTGATAATTCCTTTATCCAACACAGTTGTAGTGTTAACTATGAGTCCAGGACAATTCATTCTATAAATGCCTTCATTGAGGTCCTCTTTAAGCAGCACTCTTTTTGTCTTCTTGTCCTTCATATAGTAATTTTGAGCATGAAATTCAACAAATACATTATTATCTGTAATTAATCTTGATACACTTATGAGATTTTTATTAATTTTAGGAATATGGAGCATGTCATTTAATATCACATTGGAACTAAGAAAGGCAGTACTAATTTTTTCAATTTTTTAATTTTCACCATTACCAAGAGTTAGCCATTCCTTACCATGAAAATTTGTATAGGCTTGTATTTGGTTCGCATCATTTGTCACATGATGGCTAATACCACTATTAATATACCAAGAAGCATCTCTTATAGTGTCTTGAGTGGCAATGAAAGCTTATGGATCTTGATTGAAGTTCTTCTCTAATTCAATGTAGTTTCTATCAAAACGATAGAAACTGTTTATTACCACATGACCTATCTTGCTGCACACCTGATGTATGGGCCTATTCTATAACCTTCCATCTCTCCTTTTAAAACATCCACCACATGTGCCTCTTTGACTTCACCATCCACTATGACTAGTGTCTTTAGAGTCATTTTTTTGAGCCACATTAATAAAAGGTTATCCAATGCTTAGATTGTTGAATGAGTTAAGTTACTCCAACCTATTTTCAAAGGTCAATAGAGTGGCTTATAACTCTACTTTCTTTTCAGATAATCGAACAATAATAGGATTATATTCAGTGTCAAGGCTAGCAACTATTTGAGTAGTGAGATCAAGAGTAAAAAAAGGACTCCTTGCTAAGATTAGATTGTCAATAATATTCTTCATTTTGCTAAAATATTCCTCCATCTTCATAGCACTTTTCCTTTCACTCTTAAGAAGAGTGATTCTTGATCTGGTGTTGGAATCAAATAATTCCCTACTTGTTGTCTAGAGGTCTTTAGAGTTTTTAAAGTGAAGTAATTGTGAGGTAACATCTAATGTCATAAAGTTGAATAGTAATAGCTAACCTAAAAGTAACTGGTCATGTGCTACCTGTTCTTCATATTCTGGATTGATTTTCTAGTTATTGGTATCAGATAAGAATTAAGCAGAGCATAACTTTGCACTAGTGGTGTAGCCTTGAAGTTTATAGCCTTGGATTGTTGAAAGAATAAGAGATATCCAGATGAGAAAGTTTGTCCTATCTAGCTTGACAACAACTTGATTCAAGCCATTGAAGATTGATGATGTTTTCTAATTTTTCATGGCATTAGCCTAAAAGCTCTCATGCCAAGAAAAAAAAAATAAGGACGTAAGTAATAGAGCTAATATTGACTTGATGAATCTATTGATTACAATAGTGGTATAAATGCAACCTTAAGTATAACTAAACCCCAACAAAAAGGAAAAGGAATTATGATAATGATTAGCTAATAATAATAGAATGATAAAGGAATCACAATAATGATTACTCTTGATAAGAAGAACAAGTTAGCTGCCATGTGAGGTGTCCCTATCTATTTTAACTCAGGGGAAGTTGAGTTGTGGAGTGATGTTTTAAAAAGTAAATATAAGAGAAATTATGATTGGAATAGGTAAGTTATGGTTTGAGACTCTACTTTTTTTCTATGGAGAAGTTTAGGGAAGGTATATTGTAATGTTTTAGAAGGATCTCAAAAGGTTTTAGTTGATAGCAATCATGTTATTTTCTGGTGGATTACTAGCTTGATAACTTGGTATTTTAGGATAATGCTATCCAACCTATTCCCATTACTTTTGCAACTCTTAAGGTAAGTTACTACATTAGACAAGATGGATCATGGGACCTGTAGAATTTGGTTTCTTGACTCCTAAGAAATATAATTCTACATATTTCTGCAATACCTTTGCCAAATCCCCAGCTTTGTTCAGACAAGTACAAATGGAAAAACACTATTTTAGGTGCCTTCAACATTAAATCTGCCTATTAGTTGCTTTCATCTCTTAGCCAACTTCATAAAAGGCTAATATGGAAGACTCTTTGGGATTGGCATAGTCTAGAAAGAATTAAAATTTTCTTGTGGAAATGTTATCACAATGGAATACTGACAAATGAAGAAAGGCACAAAAGAGGTGTAAATTCTCCTGTGTGTTACTTGCCACACGCTTGTTGAAACTACCCTCCAAGTTCTATGTGATAGTAATGCAAGTCCTTGGGTTGTTGTTTTTCAAATGACCAACAATAGAAGGAAATGTTCAAAGGGAGCAAGACATTGCAGCAAAAGGATACTCTTACTCAGGTGAATATAAAATGGTCTCCTCCTGCTAATGGATGGGTTAAAATAAATAACAGAGGTGCTGTTAAAAACAATCCATGTATAGTAAGGCGTGGCGGTCTCATTCAAAATTATAATGGCGCCAAGATACAAGGCTTTTTTGTAACTCGAAAATTTGCTCATCTCTACTTGCAGAGATTTGGGATGTTGTTAATGGTTTTAAGCTGGCTTGGTAGTTCAGGTACAAGCAAGTTATTCTTGAAGTGGATTCCAAGGTGTCACAACGTTCTTGGAGGACGATGCGACGCAAATGATGACTTTTTATTTAATTAAAAATAATATAAAATAAGAGTTATCACTAACTTTTTTAATAGAAAAATTAAAAACAAAAAATATAAATAAAGCAGGTCTTTTTAACTAGAAAAGAAGATTTGGGACTATGAATAAAGTGTTAAATATATCATAACATCTGTTCAAGGAACAATACTTTGAAATTAATTATATAATAGATTATGGCAAAAAACACATTATTAATCTCAAATAAAAATAATAATAGTTGACAAAAATAACAGAAAAAAATTCCATCAAAAGTAGAGAGAAAAGTAGATTTATTGAGTAGGTGAAGTCATTACTGTAGGACATGAGATAAATGATTTAAAACTTTAAAAATAAAAAATATAATATTTACAAAAATTGACTTGACTTACATAAATAAGGGCTTATGTACTTTTAGGAGTATTTCATAAAATGACTATTTAATTATATTTTTTTAAAAAAATAGAAAGATTTCAATTTTTTTAGGAGATTTAAAAAAAAAGAAAGTAGTCTTAAGTTAAAAATCTAATATTAAAATATAAAAAAAGATTAATATGGAAATTAATTTTTTTAAAGGATAAAATAGAAATAATTTTAATATAAAACAAAAATAAAATAAGAAAAATAAATATTTTTATATTTTATATTTTTATCATTAAAAAATTAAATTAAATTAAAATTATTCAATAAGAATCATTTTTTATATAAAAAATGAAAATTTAATATTTTATATTTCAAATATTTTGACTTTTTATTATATGAGAAACAAAAGAAAGATTGATAAAAACATAAATTCCAAAATTCTCTTATAATCCAAGTGAATACAAATTTATGAATACATAAACAAACATGATGAATGAAATGAATTAAATTAAATATATGTATGTAGCTCTAGCACATTCTATGATTCTTTTCATAAGAGATAAGAATCATAATCTTTTAATTCTTGAATCTAGAGATAGTAAGTATGACCGCAGCGCATCTTTCAACACCCCACACATCAGTCAAATATGAAAACTACGTACCAGCATACAATTATTTCCAAGATCATGAATAATGACGATCAAACAAATTAATCAAAGCAAAACTTCACATATTAAACCAATAAAACTGCAGTAACCTCATAAAGTTAACAAACTTGCAATAAGCTTAAGATGTACTCACAAATTTTGTAGATAACTTCTTCCCTAACGTAAATGGGTTATGACAAACGAAACCAATACCTGAACAAAAGAGTGATGATGATAGGCAGGAAGCCAGTAGTTCACCATGAGTTTGATTCAATTTGAGTTTAATAAGGACACCAATACTCCCTGAAAAGTAATATTTTTTAAAAAATATTATTTTTATATAATTAAAAAAATAATACCTAGAGAAATAATAATAAAAGAAAACATATTTCCATAGAGAAATTCACTTTTTATAAAAATTTTATATTTAATATTAAATAAATAAAATATTTTTTCTTATTTTAATATTTTATAATTACATTTTATAAAAAAATATTTTTCTTTGAGATAATGGATCCTTAGATTATTCGATATAATATAAGCTTCAATACAATTTTGATCACATAATATTTAAAGCGGTTATATTTAGTCCTTTAAATATAATATTCTATTTTGGATCCTTTAATATATAAATTGAATCATATTTGATCCATATTAATAACATTAATCAAATTGAATATTGAAAATTCTAATTGGCACATCAAGTTCTAAAACTCCAAGTTTATAACCATTAGAGGAAAAATTTGTTAATTATATGATGTCAATGGATAAATCAAGGTGTTTTTATATATTAAACAAGTCACATAATTTCTTATTTTTCCACATAATATGGTTAGTTTTATTAATATTTCCTTCTCAATGTTTATCAACATGGGGTCTTATTGAAAATTTGAACTCTATTTGTTTTGGTGAAAATTATTTTTTATAAAAATATAATTATAATTTATTAAGATAGTAGAAAATGTTCTATGTGTTCCATAATAAACATAGGATGTTTTGTCAAAGGATTTCTCTTTTTCAAAAAGGAAATTATTTTCCTTATTTCCATAATTCTAAGTATCAATTTTTTTAATAATAAGGTATAGAGATAATATGTAATTCTTTCATCCATATAGGAATATATGAAATTTTTCTATAGAAAATATCTTTTGAAAAACAAATGGAGCCTTAGGTATCTAGGAGTTTTCTATCTTAATTTTGACAAAAGTTAACAATTTAGGTTTAATTTACTCTAATTTGCATATTAAAGAAACAAAATAGAAAATTTCATTTAAGGAAATCCAACGTGATTACTTTGAATACTAGGGAATCAAAATTGTATTTAAACTTATAAAATATAATAAGAAATCGTTATACATTTTTTTAAACTTTTATGTTTATTTTCAAAGCTTTTATTGAATTTTAAATGATATTTTTATTTTTGATTTAAATAGTAAATTAAAATTTTATATGTTCATAATTTGTAATATTTTAGAATGTAAAATCGAGAAAAATATTTTTCTAAATTATTAGATATTATAAAATAATATTTAAAATTATCAAAATATACTTACTAATAGCACATTAAAAGTATATTAATCCATATTTAAAATCAAAATATGTAAAATTAAATTGTAATTTAAATTAGTAGTCCTAACTTAAACTTGAAATTAGAAGATGATGTATATAATAAATTATTATCTTCTTTATTGAAATTTTGCGTAAAATATAAGTCTAAATTTAACTTATTATTAGAATAAAATATATTTTACATTATCAATAAATAACAAAAATATATGTATAATTTTTAATAATAATAAATAAATTTTAATTTTTTATTAATATAATAATACATAGATGAATTACAGTATAAAATTAATTTATATTAATGCTAAATCAAATTTAAATCCAAGTGAGAACAGTGTTTTTATTTGAGAGATTTAATTGTTAGGATTAAAACAAAATTTAATGTCATGTGACTATCTAAAACAGTCACATAATCTCTTTAAAAAAATCATATAATTTTATATTTTAATTCTAATATTTCATTGTTAAATCAAATGATCATAATTTATTTTGTTTAACTTTTACATGAAAGTATCCTCTCGCGTGATATATATATATATATATTGCATAAATTCGACTAACAAATATCTATTTATCTTTCTTTCAATTAGTAAAATAGATACAAGTAGTTAATGAAAGTTAATTTTTTACGTTCAAATTTTATAAGATTAATATAAGTATTAAATCTTAATTTTAATTTTTATAAAATATATAATACTACCACATATGTAGTGAAATAGATGTAGTTTTTTAAATTTAATTATTTTGAGAATATCTAAATAATTTACAATTTTTAAAAAATTATGCATAAAAATATAAATTATTTATTGCATAAATATGAATAGTAAATAATTACATATTATTCTCAATCATTAAATTTTTACAAATAATTAATAAAAAATCATTTATAATATTAATACAAGCAATAAATTAAGATTAATACAAGTAATATAAGAAAATTAATACCATTATACATGCGAGGATATAATTATAGTCCATTTTAATTCAATTATTTTAAGAATATTTAATATTGTTACACAATAATGAATATAAATTCATTAACGAGCAAGACTTTTTATCTGTCAACAAATATATCTTCACCTTCGGACAAATATAGGTTCTAATTTTCTTACTATTGTCTTAGTTTTTTTAAATTTAAATATGTGAAATATATAAAACATCCATAATGTAATCTTTGTACATTTTATCAATCCTACTTAAGAATACATTTCATCAAATATCGGTTACAGCATTATGATCTCTTAATTGATTTACTCGTAATATGAAGAGCCAAAATCAAGTTATTGTATTATTCAAAAGAAAAGAAATTGTTTACTAAAGAAAAATTTAATTAATTGTGATAAATTATACTTACAGCTAACCATTTGACCTATTCATATATTATAACAACTAATCCTGAAGTATATTCAAAAGGATTGTGATTCACATACTAGACTTTTAAATTTATAATTTTTTATATAAAATATTACAATTTTAATAAAGCATTGTAAATGTTTAAAGATTTTATAATTTTAATTGTCATCATTAAATTATTAAATTATTTTACAAATTTTCTTAAAAATATATAAAATTAAAATTTAATAAAAATTATGAAATATAAAATATTTCACAATTTTTATAAAAATATATACCAATGTTAACTTTTTTTCGACCGTGTGGGAAAGTATATATATCATATTATATATATATATATATATATATATATATATATATATATATATATATATATATATATATATATATATATATATATATATATATATATATATTTCACTTTCAAGTTTAACCTGATAATAGAAATCAATATAATTTCTTTTTTTTGGGGTGTTAATATTATTTTACTTTGATATAATCATTTTGATCTGCCATTATAAAGTCCCAGCAATCTCACAAGTTAATTCCTACTGACTACCAAACTGTTTTCCGGGAATCTAAATTCTGAAACTTATCACATAAATCAAGAAGCAACAGTAAATAAATTCTAAATACGGTCCGCAGTCATGCTTATTCAATTTGTAATTAAATTTTTATAGTTAAAAATTTTTAAATTAAACTTTTATACTTGTTCTTTTATCTTTGTGGGTAAAATTTAGATACACTTTTTTCAATATATGGGGTAAGATTTTCATTTAAATTATGATGTATATTAATTATTTTATCAATTATTAATAATTTTAATTTAATAATTATAATAATTATTAATATATATATTATAATAAAATAATTAATATATATTGTAATTTAAATAGAGAATGTTAAAAAATTTTATTCAAAATTTATCCTACTTTTAATTAAATAATTTGTATTATTTTTTTAACATTTGATTAGTAATCGACATACAATAATATTTTTTATGCAATGTGACGGTTGCTGATATAGAATTAATTTTAATTTCTATTTCAATACTATTTTTATTTGTATTTAAGTAATAAAAATTTAGAGAAAATTATGATACAGTACAAAATAGGTAAATTACACTTTTCTTTATGCGTGGTTTACCTGCTCTCTAGAGTATTAAAATATGCTACTTAAAATTCCTATATTTGTTTAATGATATATATATATATAACCTTCCTCCAATAATTCTCTATTAAATATTCAAATAAAATTAATATATAATTTTCACATGGTTCAATTTCTTTTCAATATTAAAAGAATTCATGTTAATTTTGGAAGAAAAATTAACATTCCTTTTCCCCTAAGAAATAATATCATAATTATAATATTGAAAATAAAAATTAAGATTTATAAACTAGTTAAATAATTATAAGTTCTACTCTTACTCTTCTTTAATAAAATAAACTTTGCCTGAATTACCTCATTTGAAATATTTCTAATCCAAAGAAAAATCTTTTCTTACCCATTTTTGACTTTGATTACTACACTAAAATTATATCTCTATCAAATTATTATTAAATCATCACTAGATAGTAATAAAATAGAAATAATTATACCATAGCATACATAATTAATATGTATTTGGTTTATCTATTTTTATAATCTCAAATGAAATAATAAAATTAAAAAAAATTTATTCAATGAAAGAAAACTTTAGAATGACAATTATAATAATAAATAAATTAAATAAAGAATTTTAAGAAACTTTTCTAATCAAATTAGTATTATTTTTTAAATATTAGAGAGAGATTGAGTTATAAGAAATATATATTACTTCCATTAGGATATCAATTGAAGATTTAATGAATTATGGATGAGAGTTATGTGCACTATTAAATAAGTATAAGTAGATAAGTATTAAAGAATAATATAGATATTATATAATATATTTTTTATTGTAATAATATTTAAAATAATTTAAATTTAATTAAATTAATTAAATACATGTTATATTCATAATTCTTTTTACTTTAGAGTTATGCGTTGTTTAACTTTATTTATTAGCTCAATTGCTTATTTTTTTTCTTTTTTCGTATTTACTTTAGCTCAAACTATTGTATTTTCAAATACATTGAAATTTTAATATATAAAGTATGATTGAATTAATTAATTATATATTTTATTTTTAATAAAAATATAAAAATTAAAATCAAAATTATTTATTTAAATTTCATTAACATTTGCATGCAATCAATTTTCAACTATTATATTTCAAAATAAGCACACATCAATGGAAATTTTATCAAACACATATTAATTGAAAATTTATCAAGGTTTAGCTTAAATATTTTCTTTATTTTTTTATTTAATCAATTTCCCATTTTTCACTTTATATGTTTGCTTTTATTATTTATAACTTAGATGGTAATATCATTAAATAGTATAAATATTATATGATAATTTTTAATTATATAAATATTTTAAATAAATTAAAATTTTAATACAAAATTTACTAAATGATTGAATTAATTATATATTTTATTTTTAATAAAAATTATTTGATGTTTATAATTAAATTTATTTATTTAAAATTTATCAATATTTCCTTGATACAATTTTAAAGAGATATATATTTAATAATAAATATAAATTAATTGAAATTCTAATAAAATTTTGTAGTGCACACACTATTAGTTCATCTCTCATATACTTCAATACATATTTTCTTTTTCATGTTCATTTATGTTGTTTAAAATATAAATATAATAAAAATATTTAAATGATAAAACCAAATTTATTTATTAAATATGTTTTCTTAATATTCGAATGTTATATTTCATATTAAATTTACTATAACTAATTTGAAATTTATTAAAGTTTTAATATAGAACCTTATTTTGTAATATATTTTACAAAATAAATCAAATTATACCCTTTTATCAAAATTAATCTAAAATAGAGATCAAATTTCCATTTTTTATTTTCAAATTTTTAAATATCAAATTTCAAGTATAATATTTTTAAAACTCGCGTACAAAACTTCTAAAAGGAAGTTTTAAAGTAAAGTTTTTGAGAAAAACATTACTCTTTATGTTTGACAAATAACATGAATTCTTTCTTACTTCTAATAGTTTTATTAATGATTTTTACTTCTAAAGATAAAAATGAGTTATTAGTATACGTAATTTCATAATTGTACCTTTTTTATATTTTATTATGCAACATACGTATTTTCAATATTCTTTTCATAAGTAATTAATTAATTCAATTGTACCCAAAAATTACAAATTAGTATTTTTTAAAATATCAATTGTGCCTTCAAATTTCTTATTTTTTATTTATTCATAAATATACAAATTTAAAAGATATAAATTTATTAAATAATTAAAAATATTAATAAATTTATGCATCATATGGATCTACAATTAATTTTAATACTATAGAAAATAAATCACATATGATAAATTATATGAGTATTACGTATAATTTACTAGTATAAAATGGTCAAAGTGTATTTTTCGTGATTTAACTTTCACACAAATTTTAATAATATTCATTATTTTTTAAAAAAATTTATAATACATCACTAATATAATAATGAATTGATATACTATTAAAGTTATCTTTTGCTTTATGCAATACAATGACATATTTAGCCTTTATTTAATAATTCACTATTGAACGCTCTCAAAAATTAATACTCTCTCTGTTCTTTTTAAGTATAATTTAAAATTAATATATAAGAATTAAAAGAGGTAGTAAATAATTTTGATTTTAAAAAAATAAATTATAATTTATTAATATATTTTTTATTAAAATTTAATTGATAAATAACATTATTAAATATTTATTTAAAAAGTGAATACAATATATAAAAAATAATAAATAAATAAGAATAAAATTTTTTAAATAATACTTAAAAAAGTAAAAAAAATGAAAGGAGTTATATATATATATATATTTCATTTTCAAGTTTGACTTTGACAGATATCACAATAATTTACTCTGAAATAATCATTTTGGTCTGCCCTGACACAGTCTCTGCAATTTCACAAATCAATTCCTTCTGACTGGGGCTAGCTCTTTTTCGGGAATTCAAATTGTGAAACCAATCACACAATTCAAGAAGACGTCCATAAATAAGATTTATAAATGCTTGATTCAAGGAAAGGATGGAAATTGGGATGAAAATTTTAAAATTTAAAGTATTTCTTTACTTTTTCTAAATTAAAAAGGAAAAAACAATTTTTATTACTTTTAAATTTTTTTATTCTTGCTTCTAATTGATTTTTAAAATTTTTTCCTCTAGCCAATCGCAAGATTAGACTAGATGTGATTCTCAGTTTTACTCAATTTGTTATTAGATTTTTTATAACTTAAAATTTTTTAGTTCATTTTTTATAGTTATTTTTATTTTTAATTAAATTTTTTTATTTTTTTATTAATAAACTCACTAATATTCTTTATGTAATTTACTAATTATTGGTGTAAAATTAATTTCTATATCATTTTTGTTTATATTTAAACGAAAAATAATATAACAAAAATTATGACATATTATATATAAAATGACCAAAGTATACTCTTTATCCTTTAACTATTGCATAAGTTTTAGCCTTTTAGGTTAATCTGAATATGCATTTATTTGTCATTTTTAGAAATTATTTTAGAAAATCATTTTTGAATTAAAAAATAAAGAATAAAAGATAGTTGATAACATAGATAAGAAAATATTTAAAACTTATTTATTTTTTATATTTAAATTATATATTTAAAATTATAATTTTAAAAATAAATTTAAAAAATAGTTATCAATAAGGAACTTTTATTTTTAAAAATATAAATATAAAAAACTTATTTTTAGAAATAGTAAATGAACAGGCTCTTCCCCGCTCACTTTAGCTTTCAATCAATTGTACTATCAAGTTTTCAGAATAATGTCAAATATTTTAAAAATATAATTTCTTATATAAATGATAAAATCCCAACGTAAGACGAAATGTTAATTGCAGTATAAAAGTCACTGATTGGAATAAAATGACAATAAATATTATTGTACTTCCTAAATATAAAATTATAACTTCTTTTTTGCCAGACTAGCCTATTAGGGCAAAAAATTTCTCCCATGTTTCGGATTCTTAAACATTATTTGTAACTATAATCAAGAAAAATTATTTATTGATAATAGAAGAAAAAGGAATTTCAAGCTAGCCAAGACAAAATGATCGTGAGGGGAAGAAAATTCGTCAATATATCATCGGTTTTTACATGCATAACTATAGATACGAAAACAGTAACTATTCTAATCATTTTATTCCCATTCCTGGTGCCCGATAAACGTTTTACCTCGTTAAGTGTAGCACTTAAAGCAACTGTTTACTCGTGATTTTTTTTTAATTTAATTCGTATGATTATAAGTGTTTCATTTTATCTATTTATATTTTTAATTCTAAATACTTCATCCATTCAATTTAATTCTCACTTAAAATTAATTTATCTAAAAAAAATCTTATTTATCACCTTCGATTTAACAGACTAAATTGAAGAAGATGAATATCCCATAAAATTAGGGCTTTTTGGATGTAATTAAGGTCTAAGTAAGCGTGAAATTGAATTAAAATTTGAGAAAATAAAAATTGATCAAATGCAATATTTGTAAATTTTTCTTTTAAATTTTGGATAAAAATAATTTAAGTGGACCAAGTATTAAATGACTTAAAGCATAGGTGAATAACTTGCAATATTTAAAATCATAGGGTGGTTTAGTAAAAAAGGGCAATGCTATTGATGAATAAAGTGTAATTTTTTTAATTTTTATATATTTAATTTAATTTAATTTAATCAATAATATAATATAATGGAAACTTTATGTGAAAATGATCAACATCCAATAATTATGTGACAACAGTTTGACAAATTAGTACAAAAATTATCCTATTAATGGTTAGTCAAATGCACATTAGATATTAATTCTAAAATTTTGTATAAATTAAACTTAAGATTTTAATTTCAAAAATTTAAATTTAGTGGACCAAAATCTGACCAATTTAAAGATTATAGTTCAAATTCTAAATTTTCAGGTTTAATTAGTGGAGCAAAATTGAGCAAATCTAAATTTTGAAAGGATTTTTCTTCATAAATTAAACCCTAAACTATTCTTTAATTAATAAAAGTAAAACCAATTTTGCTACTTTTTTTCCATACAAGTTACAAAATAAACAAGTGAGACTAAATTTTTGTCTTATTGTACACCATTTTATAAATTATTCTATGATTCTATTTGACAATTAATTTATTGAATTAACTATTAACTGATAATTGATTATAATAATTGATTTGACAAGTTAATAGTATTAATTATTTATATAAAGATGTTTAATAAAATTACTTGTTTATTATTAACCGTTTGTATATAAAATAATATATAAAAATATATGCATATATTATGATTTATTTAAATATTTTTTCACTATAATAATATTTTATATCTAGACTATAATATATTATTTAATATTTTAATTTTTTTAAAAAATATATCATTATAATTTATTATAGCTATTTGATTTTTTTTTGAAAAATAAATAATTATAATTTTCTAGTTAAGAAATACTTGTAATATTCTAATAGTTGCAGAAACTATTTTTAATATTAAATTTAAAATCTATGTGTTTATTATTAAAAATATTAATGAATTAGACATTTTAAATATAAAAGCATATCTTTCATAAGTAATATCATTTTGCTATTTATTTTTTTTAAATGTAATATTCTTTAATTCAAAAGGTATCATTTGACAAAAGATTAATAATTTTCTCAATATATTTTTTATTATTTACAATGAAATGAAACATATATTCTTATCTTTTTTTAATACATTTTAATAGAAAAGTTATGATTATATTCCTATAATTTTTTATTACTATGTAAATATTTAATAAAATTTATTATAATTATTTAGTTTTTAGTAAAAAATAAATAATTATAATTTATTATATATATATATTAAATTTTTTAAGAAATAAATAAATATAATTTTGTATTTTCTTATTTATTAATGATGGAAATGTAAAAATAAATTTATAATTATGGGTAAGAACATCTTTTTTATACTAAATACAAATTGGCTATTTCAAAAAGCTATTTTTCTTAATTTTTTCAAAATGATTATTTGAGGGTCAATAAGTTGATTAAAATAACTATTTGCTAAATACTTAAATAATTTAATTGACTTAGACAAATTGCTAAAGACACTCAAATTAGTTAAAAATTGATAAAAAATTATTTAACAAACATTCAAATCAACTAATTGATTTGTTCAAATAATTCAAAGTGATCAAATTAGTTAAAGGCTTATCAAAAAGTTATTTATCAAACTCTCTCTATATCTATTTATAATGATAATTCAAGTCAAAATTAATGTTACTTATTTAAACATAAAATGTAATTTATACTGTGCTATATGTGAAAACAAAAAAAAAAGTATGAAAAATTAAAACCTGTGGATGATAATTTTTCTTAATATAAGACTACTTAATTTGTAATTGTTTAGGGTAAATTACAATAGAAGACAACTTAGTTAAGCCAAGAAGCTTCTAGGTCAATAATATTATGTCTTTTTAACATGGTTTAGATTACAATATATCATCTTTGCATGCACCACTATTTTAAGATCATTTTATTTCACCTAACTTGTGCAATACTGCACAGTTCAATAGATGTAAGCCATCAAATCTATAATGGTGCATTATTATTATTGTTTATAAACGTTCCTTCCTTTGACATAAGTGATCTTCAAAATATCACTACAAAAAAAAGAGATTTATATAAACAATAAAAGTCATTTATATAAACTGCGATTGTCATCTATATAGGTATTATAGATGACTTTGTTATCTGCATTAAATCATTTGTATGGATTTGTATGCATTTCAACTTATATAAATAACTTTCTGTGTCATTTGTATGGGTTGAACCTATACAAATGACAAAAGGTAAGAAAATGGTCAACATTGGCCTACCTACACAAATGACTTTGTCATTTGTGTAGATGGACATTTATACAGATAATAATTATTGTTTGTTTAGATGGGGACCTACACAGATGATAATTGTCATCTATGTAGGTAGTACACTGATGGCAATTATCATTTATGTATATAGATACCTATACAGATGATAATTGTCCTTTGTGTAGATCCTTGTTGTTTATATAACTATTTTATTGTGAAAAAAATTTGATCCACATTAATTTTTTTTAATAATTCTATTAAGTTTTTAACATATTCGTTTCTAATTTAAAGAATTTATTTACAAATGAATGATAAAAAAAATTAATGTACACTAAAATAATTTTTGTAATTATTAATAATTATTCAGTAATATCATAATATTAACTATAAAAATAAATAAAATAAAAACTAACTCTCAATAATATATAATAAAAAAATCTTAATCCATATATAATATAAAGTATAAAAAAAAGTAAATGCATAATATATATATGTATATATATATATATATATATATATATATATATATATATATATATATATATATAATAGTTACATGAAATAATAATAATAATAATCATTATCCTCATCCTTATTATCATTATTATTTGAAGGCATATGATCAGGTTGAGGGGGAGGCGGGTGCAACTGTAGTTAGGATTGGGGCAAAGGTTGCTATAGTTAGGGAGTTAAAGGATGTTACAGAGTAGGAGGCGATTAAGAACCGAATTTGGACAGTACTTTTGGTCAAGGGATATTCATCTAAGGAGGAATAACAGGACAAGGTAGAGAAAATCCCATGGATTGTAAAGCAACATTCATCACCTTGAGAATAATGTAAGTTTACTATTGCACTTGCTCATGATAGAGAATTCATTGCTCCACTGTAGTTAAGGTCTACTCACTCATGATAATGTAGGTCTGCACCTCTTCTGGAAATCTTGTATCCTATTACTACCTTGAAGAAAATGTTGTAATGAATGAGCTGATGTTAGGGCTACCATATGACATCTTGGTAAGCATATAACTAACTGTCTTCCTATGCTCTCAACAAGTGTCTAACATCTTGTTGGCAATAGCAAGCTCATCAAGCTCCAATGAACCTATCAAAGAGCAGTTGGAGGAAACATTGAATTATGATGATCGTTGGATTACCAACATCTTAGCCTTGATTTTTCAATAAAAATCATAAAGTTTGAGTCATTATGATAATTAAAATTATTTAATTAAAAATTAGTTACTTATAGAAATAATTTAGGCATCTAGATATACCCATTTTCCTATATGATATGTATAATGCCTATGGAAATTCTTCCTGACTAGCTACAATTCACCTGTGTCCTTATTTCTCTATGCTAATTTTAAAACATGAAACTAACAATTAGTAAGATTTTTTATAATAGCATGATGTAGGAATGTTAAGTTAAAATATCTTATTATGGAGCACCGCCATAATAAGCTTTGATCTATAGCAATCATTGTACATTTTCTTAGACCTATTGTCTAAATTTCTTCTGGATAGCTCTTCCATATTCAAACTAAAACATTGATAATTGGAAGAGAAACTAATTGAAAGTTAGAAATGTTTTATGGCCTCCATGTTACAACAAATGGTAATGAAGTATGGACTTTTAATCTTTGTATTGGTTAGCTACCATTCACTGGATACCCATAATCATGTATCTTACTCTTCAAGTTCAACGTCTAAAAAATTGAAATGGGATTGCATTGAAAGATATGTGAAAAATTTTCAATTATTGTATTTATTCATCTTAGTATCAAACATAAAATAATATCAAGGATACATTTAACAATACTTACATAAATTCCTTGTGCAACACATTTCCTTTACTCTTTTGGTTCTCCTTTCCAATTTTTATGGAAGTGCTCTATTGTGTCACATGCAAAATGCTTTGAGTTTGGATTCATTGTTTGCCATGTACCTGTCTTGTTAAAATGGATAGGTAGTGATCTCTTATTAGTCTTTTGAATTTTTTAGTAGAAGGTAAAAGACTTTAATTTGTTGTAATACTATCGACTTGATGTAGCTTTTAAATATAATACATTGTTAATGACATATATTTACAAGAAAAAAATGCAAAATTAAGTACTTGACTATAACCACTTTTACCTATCTTGCATTAGGAAGGAATGCAAAGAGAGTTATGTGATAAGTCATATCCACTGTTTCCCCCATAATGGTATGACATAACATCAGTCATTGCTATCAAGCAATGTTATATATGATCATATAAAAAAAATAGTCATTACAATAGGACATAAGTAATACTTATGATAAAATGTCACATTTTTTCTATCTAAGGTAAATTACATTTACACTTATAAAATGAATTGTTTGAAAAAGTTAATACAAGAGGACACAAATAATACTTACTACAAAATATCAAAATGTTAAAATAAAAGCTTAATTACTATTCAAAAAACCAAAAAGTATTAACCTTAATTTAATTCATTATTAATGAATGTTGCAAGGTCATCATCTTCCTTATCAGTTTCATCATCATTATTAGACTCTAAAAACTCCTCCTCTCTATAATCCACATTCATTTCATCTTCTAAATTGTCGTTGTCTTTTATGAAATTATCAAATATTTGTGCAACAAGATGAATATTTCTAGAAAATAAAACATAATAAGGGTGATGGTTCTGATCCCACAAAGCAATCAAGTTGAAAACTCCAAGGTCAACTATGAGCGTAAAATTTATGAAGTAATTATCTTGTAAATGAGACTTACCATTGATATTGACATTAAGGAGATTCCATACATAATGATGTATCATATTATTTACAGCTCTCTTGTTTAGTCCATTGAAAGGATTATTAATATAAAAAACTTGTCGTACTTAAGATGCTTGTATATATGGATCATCTCTATACTATTGAGCACTGATAAAAATGCTTGTTATATTCTTGTTTGTAATAATTTTCTTCTCTCTATGATCAATGTCATACCATTTACATTTGAATAAAGTGATAAAGTAATTATTTAAATAACTCAACTCTATGATTTTCTCCAAAATACCATAAAACATGTTATCTTCAATTCTTCTAATGGAAATCCTATTGTTTTGAGTCTTATGCTTTACATCTTGAGAAGTAATTACAAACCAAACTCTATTTACCACACATATTGAATACAATATAGCCATGAAGCCTGGTTTGAAAGCTAAAGACAATAGCTCATCAATTAACTTGGAGGATCCACTTTTGTGAAAATAGTAAATTTATAAAAAAATTTGAAATGAACAATAATAACATGAGCAAACAAAAAAATAAAGTTATGAAGAATTAGGTTACAACTAATATGATAAAGAATTACCTTAAAGTAAAACTAAAAAGGAATCTAGTTTTCTACAGATGATTAATATTTTCACCACCGCATATTTGTAATTGTCTCATATGTTCACTATACAATACAAGTTATTCATTAAGAATTAGAGGGATTTAGATGATATACTAAATAATTTGAGAGACTTACTCTAAATATTTTTGGATTTTAGGATAATTATTTAGGATGTACCATATTACAATATTTTGATCACTTCTATCCAAATGAATAACATGCTTTTTGTTAATAGGTTAGCATTGAGATCTAAAAATAAATAATCGCCTTTTTATTCTTACATTGACTCTATCCTAGTTTCGATAAGGTCAGTTGAATTTAGTTTCCACCCTTTGGAGATACATAGAATAAAATATGAACACCTCATCTATAATATACCCTTTAGCCATAGAATCTTTAGGTTGAGCATGGCTCCTGACATAGTTCTTTAGTTTCTTTATATATCTCTCATATGAATATCTCAATAAAAAAATGAATGAGACCCCCTAGCAATGCTTCTTTAGGTAAGTGCATCAACTTGTTAAAGAATGCTGGAAGGCACACCTTTTCAATTTTGCAAAGAATCAATACAATGTCTTCCTTAGCTTACTTAACATCCTGCTTGTTTAAAGTTCTTGTACAGATTTAGTTAAAGTAATTGTACAACTCAATAATTGAACATGCTAGCTCTTTTGGCAAAAATGCTTGTATTGCAGGTGCCAATAATTGTTACATAATGACATGACAGTTATATAATTTCAACCCGTTGATCTTGGTATCATTATCGGTCACATTCTTCCTTAAATTTCTAGCAAACTTATCAAAAAACTTAACATTTTTAATAAATTGACAAAATCACTATTGAGCGTATATTTAAGATGTGGTTTTATCCATCTACTCCTCTCCTTATATAGGTGCAATTCTATTCTTATATTCTTGTTGGCCAGATCATATCTTGCATTATCTATGTCTTTCAATTTATGTTTAATGTCCAATAGTGTACTCATAATATTATTACATATATTCTTCTTAACATGCATCACATCAATATTATGCCTCAAGATCATTATGGGCTAGTATGGAAGTTTGAAAAAAATGCTCTTTTTACTCCAATTTAGTTTGCCTACAATCTCTTTTGCTTAATTCCATCACATTGCATGTGTTTTCCAAGAGGTTTCTAACGTACTCTACTTAATTGATTCATGATCATATCATTAGTAAATTGTCTTAGAGCGGCTTTCTTTTAATCTTTTTATTGAAGTCTTTACTGTTTCACTAGGCATAGCTCCTCGAAAGGAATTGATGATGATTGATATAAGTCATTTTTCCTCTAATTCACATTAATGACATATCTTCATTGCAAGTTGGATATACTTTGTACCATTTTCTACTCTACTAAAAAAAAACTACTTGTGTAAGAAAGTTGTTCATAGTCTATAGCAATGTTACTCACATCTTAAATATGCTATTCTTAGTAGCATCAGAAATCTCAACTTTTATCTCCCATAATGGTTTTAACTCTTCAACAAGTAGTTTTAAAAAAATATTTATATCTTTTCCTAGAGATTGTGGTCCAGGGATAAACAACATAAACGTGAAAAATGCCTTTCTCATACAAATTCATGGTGGTAAATTATAGGTGCTTATCATAACTAGTCATATATTCTATGACAAGCTCATATCATTAAAAGGGTTGAATCCATCCACACTCAAATCTAGTTACATATTCTTTGATTCCATTAAGAAATTAAGATATCTTTTATCAAAATCTTGCCAAGCTTCTCCATTAATAAGATGTTACATAACCTAATCTTTGGTAAATCGTCCTGTATGATGTCACATCATATCCTTTGTTGTATGCCTTAATCTGTACAATTATTTTAACTTGAGGGTTAACAAAAAAAAACTATAACACCTTATTAGGAACTTTTTTTCTTTTCTTTTTTTATTTTTATAAATCTATCGATTCTCCCCATAGATTAGATAGGTCTCACTTCTAGTATGCTTTTTTTAAAAGCGCACATAATAATATTTATAGATATGAATTGATTCATACCCTAATCCTTATTTATTGAGCCATTTCCTTGCAATATAATGTGATCCAGACAATTTGTTATCCTTTAATTGTGCTTCCTTCAATAAATTTAGTAAAGAGTTGAATGACTAAATAACTTATTAGTCCACTTATATATCACTTTTAGATGTATAAGCTTAACTAAGAAGTTTAATGAAGAAAAAGTTATGCAACTGAAGTACAATTTTATTTCAACTTTTACAAATAGGTCAACATAACTTTGACCATAAAATGTGTGTCCCCTAAGGTATTCTTGTTTTGATTTCTATCACTTTATTAGTGGTATGAGGGCTAATAACATCATGTATGATATCAACCATCTCGTCAACATCAGTAAGGGGTGCCCTACACATAATCTCAACCCTGAAATCATACTTTTCACCTTGATAGACCCAATTTGTGTACAAGGAATCAAATTCATTATTTATTAAGTGTGCCTCTATGGTCTCTAATATCTAGTACAACATATTTAAACACTTTTTACATGGACATCTTATCAATACTTTACCATTGATAATGTTTTTAGCTTTATCAATAAATGTAACAGTACCATATTCTAGTACTTATCAGATAAATTGATCTCATAATGTGATTTAGCTTTTATTAATAGACATATTATAATTGGCCTACAACATTATAAGTTATATATGATTCAATTATGTGTGCATGTTTGTTATATGTTTTAAATCTACCTTGTCATTTCAACTCTAACAGGTATAATCTTATCCCATTCAACATATTATAATTATTGTCCTAACTTATTCGCAATACATTTTATACACGTAGAAATTTCGCAGCATTTTCTTATAGTTCTCTAAGTATGTATGTTATACATTGATACAGTATACACTTGGAAAATAATTGAAAGAAAAGAAATTTTTATAAAGTGAAATAATAAGCAAATAAGTTGAGCACAATAATTAAAAAACATATCCTAAAATATCCAAATTTTTAGGATAATTTAAAGGTTGATTCATCTAGGAAGACCAACTAATCCTTGAATAGATCTAAAGTTAGAGTGCAAATGCATTTTAAATTTAACATCTTATAATTTTTTATTAAAATAATTTTAATAAAAACCTTAAACTCATCCATTTATGTATTATTATGTTGATAATTCAATGATATATATTCTAATATTTAATTTCTCATCAACATTATTTGTTATTTTTTACTATTTTAAATGATTGCCTAATAATATAAATATTTCACATCATCAAACATTATGTATATTTGATTAATTTAATTGTCAAAATTTATTACAAATTAATATCCTCTTAGTTTAACTTTCATTCTTATATAATATAATAAATTAATTACCATTATGTGACTAAACCCTCATATTAAATGACAATATTTTTTATTATCCATTATTATTTATACTTTTTGCACTTTAAATTATTATTTAAATTATAAAATATTTTACATCATAGAAAATTTAGATATTAATTATTATTATGGTCAAAATATTGTATGACCATTTTTTATTTACTTGCATTCTTATATAATTTAGTAAATTAACAATAGTTATGTGACTTACTTCTACTATTAAATCATTATACATTTTATTATCAGTACTACTTATATTTTTAGCATTTTAAATTATTATTTTCATTTTTACACATATAATATAATAAATTAATACCATTATGTGACTTACTTATAATATTAAATTATTATACATTTTATTATCTATTACTATTTATATTTTTAGTACATTAAATTATTACTTTCATTCTTGTATAATATAATAAATTAATTACTTGTATGACTTACTGATAATATTAAATTATTATGTATTTTACTGTTTATTGCTCCTTATATTTTTAACATTTTAAATTATTACTTTTATTCTTATATAATATTATAAATTAATTATCATTATATGACTTTCTTATAATATTAAATTAATATACATTTTATTATCCATTACTACTTATATTTTCATACTTTAAATTATTATTTAAATTGTAAAATATTTTGCATCATAAAAATTTTTTATATTCATTAATATAATTATCAAAATAAACCATTATCATTTTTTAATTACTTTTATTTTTGTAGATTTAGCAATTTAATAAAATTATATAACTTACCTATAATATTAAATTATTACATATTTCATTCTCTATTATTAATTAATAATATATTTTTATTAAGTGTTGAATATTTATTATTCAATAATTTTTATAGGATTATTAAGTAATTTATAAATTTTCAAATTATTTATTCTTTAAGTATTTTAAATGATTGCTTAAATTATTAAGTCTTTTACATCATCAGAGATTCTTGTAATTGTCAAATTTTATTTTTGTTAATTTTTTATACACTTTTATTTTTAATATAATTTAATATTTTAATTAATATAATTATCAAAATTATTACAAATTTTATTATTCTATTTTCTATCAAACTCACTATATGTTTCACACAATAAATATACCAACTTTTATAAAATATTAATTTTATCAACTAATGCAATAAAGTATTAAAATAAATTCATAGTCAACTATAATATTAATATCATCAGATGTTTGAAAAAATAATCATATTAAACTATAGAAAATTATTATTTTTCATACTAAATATCATATTAAGATATGCAAAATAATAATTCATACTCATTATACATTAAATACAATAAGTATATATATGCATTGTACAAAATAACAATTATATTAAACTGATTTATGAAGTATGAATTTATTTTTATTTATTACAATAATACTATTAAAAAAATTAGTGTATGAATTTTTTAACTTCCATCAATAAAATAATGAACCAACAATCAACAAGTTTAATAAAAAATTCAACAATATAATCTAATTATTTAACAAAACATATACAAGAATTAATAAGTAAATATAAAAATATTGTAAAAAATTAAAAATAAAAAGTGAAGAAAACATACCTAAAAAGAAGAATTGCAAAAAACTTAGAGAGAAGAAAAGCTGGTCTTCCGCGTGCTTGAAATAGAATGGAAAAATAATTTACTAGTTGGTACATATAAATGTACCCTATATAGATGACAAAATGTCATTTCTATAAGTAAACATGTCATTTCAATTGGTCTACAAGAAGGGGCACATGTATTATTTTACCCTTTCATATTTGTGTAGGAGAAAATGCCATCAATGTTAGTCAACAAAAAGGGATGCGTGTTATTTTTCCCCTTCAACCTATTGAAATGATAAAAGGTTATCCATATAACCAAAAAAAAAATTATTTGTTTTATTTTTAAAAATTTGACCGCCAACTTTTCATCAGGCTCAAAAATTTTGATTCTATACAAATAATTTTTTGTCATCTATATAGGTTTTTGAAAATTTTTTTGTAAAAAGAATGTTGAAAAAAATTCTATTCAAGTAACAAAGTCATTTGTATAAAGTTTTCTTATTTTCTTTTTTTAAAAAAATATGAAAAATTTTACATAGATAACAAAAGTTATTTGTATAGGATTTTTTCAAATTTTTTTTAAATTTCTAAAAATCTATACTAACAATCAAGATTATATCATTTGTATAGTTATCATCTATATATTACATAATTATTGTACTGTATTGAGAGTGCTAGGATTTATATTGCAAACTTCCAAAATGGTGGATATTGTTATTGCGGAGCAGAGACTAAAACCATACGACAAACAAACACACGAAAAGACATTCTAAATAACTGCCATCAACATCCAATCCAGCCTGATTCTCGTTGAAGTTAATGAGATTCCTGCTACTGATATGTCTCTAGGAATCGCAACTAAAAGATCCACTTCTCCAAAATGAAAATCTAAGGACACTAGTAGAATACATGTTAGACTTAGAAGACTTTATTTGTCTTGTGAATAAGCAAGGATTTATGTTTTGGAGACATACTTTTTTGAGAACGGAGGAAAATTCGTAATGCTGTCATTAGAATTCTAAATTATGGTTGTAGTTGTAGTTATAATTTTATTATAATTAATAAAATTATGGATAAATACAAAAAAAAATTCATATAAAATTGTAAAATATTGTGATTGCGAATCATAATCTAGAACTTCATTTCTAATTTCGAAAATGATTGTATCTAACCACAATTTTTGGATCATTTTTCCTTACATTCTAGAGACAAATATAAATAACAGGCGCTGTGGAGAAGAATGATGGATTTTGATTCTTTATTTCCAACAAAGACATAAAATACAGAGATAGATACATTATTTCTGAATCCCACTAACGGGATCTCTTTTTAATTTTTTAAGGAAAAATGACACTAACACTGCTAATACCAAAAAGGAAAACCAAATCCAACAGATGGTTATCAGACTCACTTGTTGGTCACACATGCATCAAGAGTGTACTTAAACGACCAACCGTACCCACCTAACTTTTCTTCAATGACTTTGGATAATTTTTCAACCATTTGAGGGGAAAAATAATTAACCCGATCACCAAACCTCACCCTTCCTAAAGGAAGACTTGTTTTCCGCATTCATCATTCCAGGTACTCTTGCAATACTTTCATATTTATTTACCTCCAATTCTTTCATTTTCTCAGAGCTGCAAATATTGATAATATCCTCAATTACACCATTTCATTCCTCCTCCAAACTAAAAGGGCAATCCAAGAAGTTTGCCAAACTTTTTGAAGTAAAAATTGGGATCTTCTTTCAAGTTCTCATACTTCAAGAACATGATTTTGTTAGGTTTCTCTAAATTCTCCTTCCAATAACCCATCATATGGTCCAAAAATGGACCGTACAAAGTTATGCCCTTGCAGTACGTATCTCTTCTAGGGTTAATGAGAGTGTCTCTCCATGCTGGAGTTTGTTCATGAAATCCCACATTAAGACGAAATTGTCAAACGGATTTCGCGACATATAGATTACCCGGCAATAACAGAAATGGAATGTGGGTGGCAAAGAGTCTTAGTTCAGTCTTGTCGGAAAGGTCGGGAACTTGGTTATTTGAATACGTGTGAAACTCAAAGGAAGGCATAACTTCACAGGGATTGGAACTAAGAAAAGGATGATTCTTTGAGGACATAAAACGATGGCGGTTGACAATGGCAAAAGTAAGCGCTTTCAGCCAGGTTGTTCCTGATTTAAGATTTCTGGCTGTGATAATATCATTGTCTTTTGCTTGGAAATGCTTTTGAAAATTGGTTATGGCTTGAATAGCATCTGGTGGGAACCAAAAGCCTTGAAAGAGATACATGTAGTGGGTTCTGATCCAGGTTTCCTATCTTGGAAGAGAAGGAAGAAGCAGCTTGATCTCCTGGCTTAGCTTCTGCTCTTTCATTACTTCCTCCCTTGATTGCTTCTTTGTGGGATGTTTGGCAGTAGACGTAGACATTAGAGCAGTGATAATGATATCTATTGGAGATTGGCAGATGGAAATATTGCTCACAGGAGCTGTTATATAGTTGCACAGAGAGTGCGAACACTTCAAAATAACTGATGTATTCGTGTCAGACATCCATCGTGTTGGGGGATAATCAGAAGAAGAAAATACTTGGATGATATAAATTGAAAGAAGGAAATGTTAAGCAAGGAGTTTCTAGAAAATTATTTTTAAAATAATAATTTTTTACTTTTAGTTACAGATAATTTCATAGAAATTCTACTCGTAGAATATAGTATTTAACCAAGAACAAAAGATTGCATTTCTCTTATTCTTATATTGAGAATCTACATAGCATATTTAATAATCACATATGTCAATATAATTAATCACATAAATAGTTTCAATTTATGGTTTTCTAAGAAATTAAAAAATAAAAAATTTAACAATAAATTGTCTTCATCTTTTCTCCAAATTACTTGTTTGAATCTGTTTCAAAAATTGATTATGAACCTCTTTGGATTCTTGGGTTTAATCCAAACCCAATAAAAAAAATTGTGCATGAGCACAATTTATTTTTAAATATATGTTTGTCCTTGCCACTTTTTTACACTTATGTCAAAATTGGCTTACAAAAATTTAAGATAAAGTACAAAAAATAAACTAAAAGGGAAACATGGTAATATAGGTTACCCCTTTTGATACAAATCCAAAAGAAAAATACAAATAAATATCTACCATGAATTGTAATAAATCATTATTTAAAAATTATAAAGCATCATAATATCAAATATTCACCATCGCAATAGATTATAATATGCATTAAAAAACATAATCCTAGTGCCAATCGTATAACACATACCCAATACATAAAATTAGAGAATGACTGTAAACAACATAATATTCATATGTATAGATCATATGCTCGCTTTAATACCAGTTGTTAGTTCAGAAAAATAGTTTTGAAAATTAATTTGATTAGAGAATAGAGTTTAAAAAATTCATTCTTTTAAAACCTTTAACTTATTTTTTTAAAATACAACATAGCGAAAATAAATAAAATTGAACACTTATGATCATATATATATATATAGATATTATGTTAAGAATACCTAATCTTGTTGAAAAAGATGCCAATACAAGGCCTTCATCACCTGCAAAATCTTTCAAATTATATCTCAAAGATGAATACAAATAGTGTGGAGGTGGACCTTTGAGAACAAAGAGTACTATATATATGAAGAATAAAAGATTGTTAAAATTGATAAATTCAAACTTAAATACTAAAAATAATCTAGAAAATAAATTCACTTAATTTTTTAAATTTCTCTATAAAATCTAACAAAGTTTTAGTAGATCTCGAACTCTTTAATAGATATGAATGAAACTCTGATAAACATGAAATTCTTTCCATATTTTTATAAAACTCAAGAGTTTCAGATGATTCCAACTTGTAACCCTCAGATCTTATTTATAGAGGAGGTTTAGGATAAGAAGCTATGTCTATTGATTTCACAAAACATTTTCACTCGTAATGTTATACTAAGTTTGATAATGCCACATTAAGAATCATAATTTCTTATTAAGGCCAACAATATTCCATTAAAACTCATAATGGTTCATTAAGGCCAATAAATTTCATTAAGGCACATAATGTATCATTAAGGCCATAATGTTTGTTAAGGCTCATAATATATCATAAAAGTTCCTAATTTTTGTATTTCAAATATTCTTAATTCTTTATTCTTAATTGGATATTTCTTATTCAAAAATATATCTTTAATTAATATTTGAAATATCTTTGATTCATTTAAAACTCATTTATTGGATATTCTTGATTTGGAATATATGTCCAATAAATAGTTAAAAATTAAATATCATCTCTATTAGATTTTTTATATGATTTTATTTAATAAATCAAATAATTCAAATAATATTTGATAACATTTTATTTAAATTCTATCTTTGACTTTTAAATAACTCTCTAGAAGAATATTATGGAAATTAACATTTCTAAAATTTGACTCCTACTATCTAATTATACTAGGTCTTATGCATAGACTCAATGATTAGGTTATGCATGTGTTTCCATATATTAGTTTAATAATTTTTTCTTAATCAACTTTATCTAATACTAGTATGTGTAGGGAGCCATTTTAATGATCTTATGGGTATATATATAATTAACTTCTAAATAACTAAATACTTTAATTATTTAATTTTAATGATCTTTCCACTACAGAATTAAAGTTGCACTCTAATTAGACTACGCTTTTATTTATATAAAAATCCAAATAAACTAGCAATTTCTTTAAATTATATTTCCATGTCATGTTAATTCTTTGCTTATACCTTTTTGCATAATATTTAATTAAATTGATAAAATTAGTTTAACTTATCTTATAACACTTACTAATTTTTTTAATAATCAATAATTAACTTTAGCTTATCTTATAACACCTACTAATTTTTCTAATAATCAATAGTCAACTTTGCTAATTTAATTAAAATTGACACACTTAAACCTAGGACTTATAATCAAATATCGAAATTCACTAAGAATGATATATCATCAAATTCTATATTATTATATTCTTAATAGATATATCAACACTAAATTACAAAATATATCAACTCATAATTAAACCTTACTCATTTACAACTTAAATGTGATTATATATATATAAATATAATCATATATAACTCAAGATTTAGAGTAAAGCAAATTAACACTTACAAAATTCCATGTATCTTGATAATAATCATATAAATTAGGGCTATAAAATGGGCTGGTCCATGATAGGCCGGGCCCATGATGGGTCAGTCTGTATTACATGTGTTCAAAAACGGGTTCAATTTTAGAGGTTAAAATCCGCACAAAACCCATGCTGATACGGACCAATTCGTTGCGGACTGAGTCCATGACAGGTCGATTTGTATTACTCGCATTCAAAAATGGGCTTAATTTTAAAGGTCCATATCCTGTAAAAATGAGTTACAAGGTTACGGGCCGCAACTTGTTTGACAGCCCTAATATAAATTTCATTTATGATCCTATTCAATATACTTAGTACATTTGTGAATAATATATTATCAAGATAAGTCATATATTTCAAAATTTATAACAACATTAATAAAGTGCCCAACTTTATTAATATACTATAAATAATAATTTTATTAATTATAAATAACTTGTACTCATATTTTCTATAAATCTATATTATAATCATATGAATACATATTATATAATTAATTAGACCTTTATTCTATTTTTATGTAAAATAAATATTTAAAAAATAATTATAATTATTTCTATTAAAAATGATATGATTTACAAAAGTCAACGGTTTTTATGAGCTTATTTCCAACGACATAGGCAATGCTACGATGCTGAGTATGATTAGGGCATTTGATAGGACATTCTTTTTTTTTTTTTTTGTGAAAAGAAGATTATAACATGGATGCAATAAAAATATAATATAAAAATAAAAAATGCATTATGAATGAGTATAATTAAAATTAACATTATCAAGAGAACCTCCATATCTATCTTTCTATCTTTTATTCTATTCTAACTATTAAAATAAAGTTTTTTTGGGCAAACCAACTTTTATTTATTTTTTACCATGCGTCACTTAATTCGTGGGGAAAAAGTTTCCTCCAGAACTTGCTTTTTATCAATTTTCTATTATATTTATTTTATTTAATATGTCATTTCCTTTCTTCTTTTCTCATTCACATCTATTTAACTATTAAAAAAAAGTTTTTTGGGCAAACTTACTTTTATTTATTTATTTTATTATGTGTCACTTTGTGGGAAAAATCTATCTATGTATCCTATTTATCTAACTATTAAAAGAAAGTTTTTTGGGAAAACCTACTTTTATTTATTTTTTTATCATGTGCCAGTTTGTGGGAAAAAATTTTCCCTCCAAAACTACTTTTTATTAATTTCCTATCATACTCTCATTATTATCTCTATTCTCTCTCTAACTATCTAATAATCTAATCTAATTTAATATAATCTAACTATCAATTTTTTATTCCATTGCTACGTGTCAAATACTTTTATTCATTTAGATAATGTTTATTTTATTTATTAAAATATGCGATTTCCTTTCTTCCTTTTACAACATCACATCACTCTCTTCTTTTTCTCATGCACATTTATCTAACTACTAAAACAAAGTTTTTTAGGCAAATCTACTTTTATTTATTTTTTGCCATATGTCACTTTGTGGAAAAAAAATTTCCCTCCAAAATTACTCTTATTAATTTCCTATTATCTCTACTACTAGGTGGTATGTCCCTTTGATGCATGAGTTATAAATTTACTTCACCTAAATTGAATATTTATTTATATAAATAGATTCCTAATATTTTTATTTAATAAAGAAAAAATATTATGAAAATATTAGAAATTAATTTGTTAAGATTAACCTTCTTTAAAATGCAAGATATATTTTATAAATATAGTGCAGCATTATAATTTTTTATGAGAAAATCAAAAGAGTTAGTAATTGCAAACTTAAAAATTATTTTTTAATTTGTTATTATTTATTAAATTTTGAACCTTTCATTTTCCTACTAAGGATTGTGATATTGCACTTTACTTACCAAAGTGCATTGTACACTTCTTATACTTCAAAGAAGTCTAATGACCCAAATCCTAATTTATCATGTTTATTATACAATTATGCATTTAGATTTTTAAATAACAATTTTTAAATATATATTTTATTTTCTACCAAATAAAAGTGCACAAAATTAACTAAATTTTGTCATCAAGTATAACATTCTTCATAGATTCTTTATAATTTGAATCCATTTTTAAATGAAAAATATTCAACCTAAAAGGAAGTATAACAAAGAGTAAATAAAAATTAAACAAATGAAAACTCTCATAATTAGTCTTATTCCTCACCTATTATTTGTGAATCATACTTATAGAAGAAATTAAATTAGAAAAGCTCCTTCCAATATATGTAAAAAGATTATATATATAGTATTGATATATATATAATTTCTATTTTATAAAAAATTATATATGATGAAAAATAACTATAATTTTAAATTAGCCAAGTTCTATATAATAAAAAAATTGGTCTTAAAAAATGGTTATTATAAAAATTTGATTGAGAAATCATATTCAAATTTATTAAAATTTTCAAATATTTATTTCATGTTTATGAATTAAGCATTTGAAAATTTTAAATATAGGACTTACTCACGACTGATTGAGTAGCCATATAATATAACTAAATATGACATATTTATATTTATATTTAAATATAAGAGTATTGTAAGTATAAAATGTTACATAATAAAAATATAAAAAGAAAGATGCAGTTACGAATATAGGTATGCTTAATCACCTATTTTTATTTCTAAGAGTGAATAATTTTAGTGATTAAAAAAATAATCAAAGAAAAAAATGTATGTTAGTTATCAAACATAGAGTAAAATTTATCTCAAAAATTTTCTTTTGAAACTTCTCAAAAAAGCATTGAATGTGAACCTTAAAAGAAAGATTAGATTTGAACTTTAATATTTTAGAATAATAAAAAAATAATATGAAAATTATTCCCGATTAATTTAAAATAATTTTTTGGAAGAATGAAATTTAATTTATTTTTAAAGATATATTAATTAAAAATAAATTAATTGGTTATATATAAAACCTTAACAAATTTCAAATGATTATAGTAAATTTAATATGAAATAAAAAAACTTAAAATTAAAATGAGAAAAAATATCTATAAATTTTAAATAAATAGATTTAATTTTAATTTTTCAAATATTTCTATTACAGATAAAAATAATTAATTATACCTTGTATAATAAAATTTTAATTTATTTAAAATATTTTATAATGAAAATAAAATATATTATTTATATATATATTATTTAATATTATTTGGATCTAATAAGCAATAAACGACAAGAGTGAAAGTAAAAAATATGTAATAAAATAGATAAAAAATAGTATATGTACTATAAAATCTTGATTAATGTTTATTTAATTTTAAATATAATACTTAAAAATTAATTTAAAAATATAAATATAATTTTAAATAAATATTTTTAATTTTTAAATATTTTTAAAATATGTAATTCATTCATTCAATTAACATTTTTGTATTAAAATTTTAACTTATTTAAAATATTTTTATAATAAAATTAAAATACATCATGATATATTTAAATCATTTATTAATATTAACATATAGGTTGTAAATCAGAAAAGTGAAAATACAAAAAAATGCAATTAAGTAAATAAAAGAATGAGAAATAATATTTAAGTTATAAAATCTTATCAAAATCCTATTTGATAAGTGTTTAGTATAAAATGTAGCACTTTGAAATTCGTGTCATACAAATATTAATCAAATCTTAATAGATAGATTTTGTTTTAGCTTTTATATATTTTTATTAAAAATAAAATATGAATATAATGCATTCAATTCATAGTTTCTCTATTGAAAATTTGAAATATTAACTTCCTTAAAAATATTATTATATAAAAATACATTGTGCAAATACACACACACACACATATATATATTCTTTTGAATAGTAAATCAATAATTAATTCATTAAATTAATATTTTTGTATTAAGTTTTTAATTTACTAAAAATATTTTTTATATATCATGTTATGTTTACAGAACTTAATTGAAAATATTTTTACAATAAATATAAAATATATTATATTGTATTTATACTTTTTAGTAATATTAGTATCTAAATTGTAAATAATAAAATTGGATATGTAAAAAGAAAATTATGCAATAGAGTTTATATTTAATCCACAAAATATTGACAAAATCTTATATTTAACTTGAAGTATACTGCTTTAAAACGATAGTCACACGAATATTAGTAAAATTTAAGTAAATAAATTTGATTTTAATTTCTTATATATGTTTATTAAAATTAAAATATTTAATTAATTCATTTAATTTTAAATTTTAATAATAAGATTTTCCTGTATTTAAAATATTTTTATAATAAAAATAAAATACATTCTATTATATTTATATTATTTAGTAATATAATTTTCTAGGCTATCAATAATAGAAGTAAAAATGAAAAATGAAAATTATGTAATTGAACTAATGAAAAAATAGTACGTTAGCTGCAAAAAAAATTATATAATTTAGAGATAATAAAAAAATAGTGCATTAGCTGTAAAAAAATGAAAATATAATATTATATATATGATTCAACTAAATTCAATATGTTTTAAATATTTTTGTAATAAAAATAAATATATTATGTTATAATTATATTATTCAGGTGATATTAGCATCTAAATTATAAATGATATGAGTGAATAAGGGAAAAAATAAAAAGCAAACAATAAAGTAAATAAAATAAAAAACAAACAAATAAATAATTTTATTTAATTTTCATAATATTTGTTAAAAATAAAATATGTAATTATTTAATTCAATCAATACTTTTTATATAAGGTTATAACTTATTTAAAATATTATGTAATAAATATAAAATATATCATATTACATTATAATACTTAATAATATTAGCATTTGACTTGTAAATAATAAAAATGGATAGAAAAAATTAAAAATAAAAAGTAGAACAAATAAATCAAGAAAAGTAATACATAATTTATAAAGAAATAAAATTTTTTAAAAAATGTGGTTAATTAAAAAAATTTGCTTGAGAAAAATAGAAGAAGGAGAGAATGATGCAATAAAAAGAAATAAAATAGCATGCTTTAGTAAATGAAGTAAATATTAACTGAATGAATAAAATGAAACAAATAATTAATTTAGAAAAGAATTGAAAAATTATAGATAAATAATTTTCAAGAAGTTAGATTATATTAAATTAGATTAGATGAAAAAAATATTATATAGTTATTAAATAGAGAATAAAAATAATAATCGGATTATAATGGGAAAGGAAAAAGTAGTTTTGGAGAGAAAATTTTTTACTAGAAAGTAACATGTAAGTTTTATATTTTTTTATTTTATAGAATTTCTTTTAATATCAAAGTTCAATTTTAATAGTTATTTTCAAGGTTAATGTGCAAAGCATTGAAAAGAAGTTTCAACATAAAGTTCCTAAGATAAAAATTACTTTTTGTGTTTAATAGCTAACATGTCTTTTCCTATTCTTTTATCGATTTTACTATTGTTAAAAGTTTTGCTCTTAGAAATAAAAATGAATTATTAATATATCTATGTTCATAGTTATAGCTTTCTTTTTATGTTGTTATTATGCACATTACTATAGAATTACAATTTTATATTGATCAATAGAAAGAGGTTATAAGACAGATCAATGTTTATATAAATGTTGTCACATTTTTAAAATTATTGAGATAAATGAAACAATAGTTGAAAGAAAATTGATGCCTATAGTTATATGGTGGCATTATTGAAATTTATATGAAAACATAAGATAATGGTTAAATTAAAAATTAACATCTTTTTGTAATGGTTAGCATGTTTGAAAATAGAAGTGATATTAATACATCGATTTTATGTATAACTAATGTAAAAAATGGATACAAATTGTTATGTTTGACAAGGCAAAAGAACTTAAGACATTGATTATTAATTGACATTGAAATTAATTACTTGGTATTTTTTTGAAAATATTTTCTTTAATTTATACATTTATTTTTTATCAATATAATATTATTTATTTAAGATGTTAGTTGTTAATGAAGCAATTAACGTCTAATTATTTTCTTTGCCATCCTTTTGCTTTTTGAAACCTATTTCGTTAACATCACATTTGCCATCGAAATTTCTTTAATGAGTTCCA